>CM076584.1:1066735221-1066989887 GCA_034641835.2 Pinus albicaulis
ATGCAAAGTTTTTTTTAGAATGTAAAATTTGAAAAAAATCTACATGTTGAGATTTAATCTATTTTAGTGCTTGATAAATATGTGATTAATATAGATTTATAGTGGTTTTCTTTCTCTCTATATAGGCCATGTGTAATTTTTCATTATTTAAATTGTATTTTGAATAATTTATTATTAATATTAATATTGACAGTAGCAAGTAAAGAATATTTCTTGATCTGTAGGAGAAGGCATATGTTTTGACTCATCATTTCTTGCCTTGTGTTAAGGTTCCGCTATGAATTCTAGACCAGCTGTCAACATTAATAATTATGGGGCGTTACAGATTTCTGGCTTGGCCAAGGTGAGGAACGATTTATGTATGGTTGACCAATGGTTTATCATAAAACTACTGAGTTTATAAGCTAACCTAACTAGGGATTTTTCTTGCATCTTTTCGCGGCACGTTTGGCACAGAAGCCAGCAAAAGCTTTTTTGGGGAACTTGAGCAGACTGTGGGTTTTCATCAGGATGATGTAGCCGGTCTTGCTGGCAGGAGTATGATTCTTTAACTTATTTCCTGGATGTTTTAGCGCTGAAATAGTGAATGTAGACATGTTGCAAATGAAGTTTTTTTTTTTTCCCTTTCATGTGGACATTTTAGAAACAGAATCTGACGAACAGTACCTACTCTGTCTCCTCATTGACTCTGTCTCTTCGTTGACAGTAGCAAGTAAAGAATATTTCTTGATCTGTAGGAGAAGGCATATGTTTTGACTCATCATTTCTTGCCTTGTGTTAAGGTTCCACTGTGAATTCTAGACCAACTGTCAACATTAATCATTTTGGGGCATTACTGATTGCTGGCTTGGCCAAGGTGAGGAACGATTTGTGTATTTTATGCAATTTAAAAAGGGGTGTTCTGGACATCGATCTTTTTCTTTCTGTTGTTGGTCAATGAAATAGGCATGTGATTGATTGCTTCCTGAATTTATTATTTCAAAACAACCCTTCTGGGTGTCCTCGTGTCATAATATGAGTTTTTTGATCTTTTGTTAGACGATTGAATTGTCATCAGCCATGTATTTGAATTGTAGCAGTTGACAGTTGCCAGGCAGTTGCGACTTTCCACTCAGCAGCTGTTCCAGCACCTGCTCTTACCTGTCGATCCAGTGAAATTTATGAAATCAACTTATAGAAAAAAAAAAGAAAAAAAACTCACTCAGAGCTGTATCTTATTTATTTCAAATATAGTTGAATTGAACTGGATTCATTTTCAGGCAGTTGCGACTTTCCACTCAGCAGCTGTTCCAGCACCTGCTCTTACCTGTCGATCCAGTGAAATTTATGAAATCAACTTATTGAAAAAAAGAAAGAAAAAAAACTCGCTCAAAGCTGTATCTTATTTATTTCAAATATAGTTGAATTGAACTGGATTCATTTTCAATTTTTAGTGATTAAAATATTTTGGCAAATTAAATTTTCTTTATTTGTTAACTTATTTGAAAAGTTGTTTTACTTTGAATTGTATTTATATATTGATTTTTTTTTAATGAGATATAGGATGCGGGGTTGTGATAAACAAAACCACAGAAGACTCATGGGAATTTTTGTTGGATTGTTGGTGATGGTACAAACAACAGGGTGGAGGTTATCATCATATGGGGAGCCTTATACTGTGCCAGCGGGTTGAAGCTTAATGTGGTGTATATTTATGGTGATTCTCAAGTTGCGTCGGATTCTCAAGTTAAAAGGATGCTTCCAGTTAGTAAGTTTCTCCCATATAAATTGTGAACTTAACTGGTCTGTTGATGATCTTTCAAAGAAAAGACTAAATTTGGCTCCAGGACGCATCAACTTCTAGTTCTTTCAAGCGGGCCGTCTGCTAGACTCGGGCCATTTTATGTTGGGATGACTTTTGACGCAATTTTCTAGCAGGGCCAATAGATATAGATTTCTTGCTGGGGTGATATGTTGTGCCCATGTCTGGAACGAAAGCTGATAGGTTCTTCTGTTGGTTGTCTAGTTATTTTCTTTTTATCTATTGTGCTTCGGATTTAGTTTCTCCGTTTTTTTTCTTGGGCTATATAGATGCTAGATTCTAAGATTGCAGATGCATCCTTTTTTTGGTTTAGTTGTATCTCTGCGGAATTATTAATTCTGTGGACAATGATGAATAGTTCTAGTCGATGAGAAATTATGTAAACTTTGATATAATATTAAATCAGAGTTCGATTTTTTCTTGGTGGAAAATAAAATAAAATTACATGGAACCTGGTAATGCAAGCATCTTTATTATTTGATGATACATTTTACAGAGAATTTATTGGAAATACAAATCCCTCTTGATATTGGATTAATGAAAAACCTTTTGGTACTGTCTCTGTCAACTAACTACCTCAGAGGAACTGTTCCAGCTTTATTTGGAAATCTGAGTAGCTTATTGGGCCAAAATAGTTTAATTGGTACATTCCCTGCAAGTTGGAAGGACATAAAAAGTTTGCACTTGTTATGCTTCGGAACATAACTAGTTGATAGGGTTTCTTCCAGAATTGATCTGGAAATTCAAGGATTTGCACTTGCTCAATTTATCCAATAATTTGTTAGTCTTCATACATCAGTGATTTGACACACAATTATGTACTTAACAACACATTTCTATTTATTCTACATTACTAAAATTGACCAAAATCACTACATCTATCTACAACACATTTCTATTCATTCTAGATTACTAAAATTGACCAAAATCACTACAGATATCTTTCTTAGCAACTATTGGATCACTTTAAGAATCTTACGGCGTTTCCTTTAGATCCTTATGACACTTTTATTGGCTTACCTAAAAGTAAGAAAATTTCACCATGGGGAAAATAATTAAACTGGTGATTATGCCTCACTACTTTTGTATTGTAATAAATTTCATATTATAATAAATTTTCTACTTTTTATTTTTATTTTATTTCTTTCATTTTTCTAATTTTAATTTTTATTCTGTGTGGGGAGTCCATAAACCTTTCCCACTGTGTTCCCCATTGATATGAGAACCAAATTTGTTTTAAAAAGTGAGAAATATTTTTATAAGAATGCTTGAACTATACATTATTCACTTATTTTTAAATTTTGGTATCTTTAATCTATCTATTACAATGTTCATTATAACATATTGATTGAATAAGAACTCTAGAAAAGTTATTTTCTTCTTATCACTCAATTTCATGCACTTCATCATGACATATTGATTGAATAAAAACTCTAGAAAAGTTATTTTCTTCTTATAACTCAATTTCATGCACTTTCATTTGAGAGTTTATTGTGTTTGATTTACATAATTCAATAGTCATTTTGGGAAATATTGATTGAATACAAATAATAGAAAAGTTATTTCTTTTAACGAATTTAATCAATGAAGTTCAAAACTTTTATTTTATTTGATTACAACTTTTTCATACAACTCATGCTCTAGAATATGACCTATTTTATTGCCTTCTTATGTCCAGCCTAAAAGTGTTATTTCCCGCTATCTTGTTCATAACTTGATCTTAATGTGTTAAGGTTTTCTTTTGGGACCATATAGCCATTATAAGGCTTAAACTTAACCTTGACTTTAAATGAGTTCTTGTAGTTTTGGTGATCATCCTCCCTTTGAAATATATTTCCTAAGCCAATCAAAACACTAAATCATTTTTTTCTTTAACCATTAGAAAAATTTACCACTTCATCAATATTTTTGTTAATGATTTCTCCAACTAATTCTTATAACAAATATACATGCTTTCTACCTAAAATTCCATTTTTCTTAATCTTGCATCACCTCACCTACTTCATGTTTATCTATGACTTCAAGGCATATTAGAAATGTACTATTATCGGTTAAACCTTGCAATAATGGCTATCCATTAAGAAAATATAAAATTTTGGTTTTCAGCACACATGATTCCTTAAATGAATGCAATTTTTTTATGCTACCTAATTGGTCTCTATTCAAGTGGATGACCCAATTTTTCCTAATGTATCCAAATTATCAATTCTATTTATACAAATTAAATATTTTATTTGTGCCTATAATCCATATGGTTTATCTTTCTTTCTCTTGAAATAATTTCAACAAAAAATAAAACAAATAAATACAAATTGCAATTTGGATGCTTGCAACTTTTCCCTTGTGCTTAAGAAGCTCAATTTTTATGACTATAATGGTGGTATATATAATGATACCATATATGTGGGAAAATGTCCATGTAATAGAAAATTGGTTTTAGTTGTAACTTGTGGGCCTACTTGCAACTTTGTCCTTGTGTTTTAGAAGCTTAAAATGTTATGACTAGTGTTTTAGAAGCTTAAAATGTTATGACTATAATGGCAGTATATATAATGATGTTTTATATGTGGGAAAATGTCTATGTAATAGAATGTTGGCTTTAGTTGTGGGCCTATAATGAACAAGAGTATTTATAAATTTAATATCAATAAGGTGTACATATTGATTAATGATTGGATAAATATATATTGTAGGTAGTTATTTGAGAATTCATTTCCTAAAATATATAGAGTTATTGTACAAATTATCATTATCTTACTTATAGAAAATATATCTCAATACCTATATTATTATGTATATGTATATCTATCTTTAAGAAATCAAGTTCACAACAATTAGTGTTAGGGCTGATGATTTTTTAATTTAACACATTAAAACAATGCCATACCTAATTTGCCCCATATTTTTGGGTTGGCATATTTAAAGATAGAGATATATTTCATAAGTGTAGACGTTGGAAGTTATGATCTATATCCTTAAAATAATACCATACCTAATTTGCACCATATTTTTGGGTTGGCATATTCAAAGATAGTGAAACTTAAAAGAGTTTATTTATTTATTTTTAAAGTAGTTTTATGCTATCATTTTGAAATTTACATCACACAATAGCATAGCTAAATTACATCTGAGCATCCCAAGCTTCAAAATGAGCCAGGTAGAAGGCCTTCCAAACAATGATCTTGGGTACAAGCCAAGGAAAACGGTGCCAATAGTTATTTCCGGCATAAAACTGGCAAAACGAAGTGCAACACAAAGCATCATGGGGGGGGGGATTAGGAGGAATCACTGGCGACACTACGAAGAAGCCTGCATGGTTGTGGACATGGTAGTCAATATGTTCTACTTGGATTTACAGTGCTCAAAAGTGGTCATGGGAGCGCCTCAGTTGGCGTCATAGACTCTCCAAAGCATCCAGAGTTTCGCTCTGCATATGTTAAATATCATTTATGTATGCAATAAGCTCATTTCGTTCTTCATACCTCTGCTCCCACATGTTGTCCAAATTGAGCTGAATATGTTGGAGCTGGGCTGCAATCATGTCCAAGGTGACCGGGGCGTTGACTTGCCCTGGAGAGCAAGCTAGGGTGACTGGGACGTCGACTTGTCCCGGAGAGTGATCTAGAGAGACCGCCATCAGTGCCACAGAGTGTTGGCTTTCCGTGGACTCTGAGCCAAAGATCGGTTCTCCATTCAACCTCCTTTCCTCTATGTCGCGCCCAAGACCACCTCTGTGGGCTCTGCCTCGTTGTCGTGGCATGCACCCACTCTTGTCACTCCACACTCCCACCGAGCTAGAATTCCCTTCTCCCGCATAGGATACCCCACCCTATTCGATTTACCGGTGCGAAATACAACACCTTGGTCACTTCCACCCATAACGACCAGCTCGCAAGAACACACAACAATCCTAAATACTCGGTCCCCTCCACTTCTTTTTGTAGACATATTCCAATATGAGCGCATGCACCAAGGAGCCAGGACTCCCCAGTCTCCTCCACGAACACCACGAGCCACACCACCACACAGGACCATTCACTAGTTAAGATACACGCCCAATTGGGCTTCCTTCCCACCACTAGCAGAACAAAAGTTGCTTCCACCACGACGCACTTTGCATTAATGGCCAGGTTACCAGGATCCCACTGTCGAACACAACACCATACCCAATTCCATACCTCCCTATCCTTCCAAATCACACCCTGCACATGAGGCTCAAGCCATGGCTTGAGAGTAGACGCTACAACACAGGGTGGTCTCTCCTGCCTCCAATTCACCATCGCCCAAAAGCTGCAGAATGCACTCTGGATGCCCATCACCCTTGTTAATATCCTAAACCAACGTGATGGTTCACTAATTGATGAGCCATTACCCCATTTGTGTGAGAGCTATGAATGCTCATTACTAGTGCGTGGCTGCTCGCCGGACCCTCCCGCGATCACCACCACCATTTGGAAAGTTGACATGACACCCCCATCACACCCCCATCACGGAGTGAAAATTAAAAGAGTTGGAAAATATTTAGTTATGAGTTATATCAATAAAAGATCGGGGATTTTTTTTAACATCATTTTTTTTTTGTTGAAGATGGGGAATTTGTTATGAGTTGTATAACAAAATTTGAAAGAAAATAAGATTTTGTTATGTATAAAATTTTGAATTAATTTTTTTAGTTTAAAAACCATTGCAATATCAAATTGCAGGCATTAACTATATAATAATGATGTAGTTTAACTTATAGAAACAATAGTATTTTTCACAACATTTTTCTGGTTACTTTTAATTAAAATCAGGTATAGATTTTTAAAATATTTAGTTTAAGTTGTTTAATCTCTTAGGGTGTGAAATCCATTTATGCATTCCAAATTATATTTTAAATAACAAAAAATCACATTTTTACTTGAAATTGTATATAGCCAGCTTCACTAAAAAAAAGCTATTTCATGTATAAGGTAGACTACGGCTATAATAATTATGAAATTGTAATATTCTATTTAATTATATATTAGTAAATAAATATTGATTTATTTATTTCAAAAATAAATATTTTAATAATCATAAACTCAAAAATATTCATTTAAATCTTTAAATATTTTAATAGTAATATTCAATGAAGCTATATGTTTGGCTAATAATTAGATTTTCATATATTTAATCATTTATATTTGAAATATTTAAATATAAAAATATATTCAAATTATTTAAACATAATCTCATTCTCAAAATATAAATCTAATCTATTCATAATAATTTAAAAAAAAAATCAAAATATAAATATATATTCAAATATTCAAAAATTTCTTAAAATATTCACACTATTTTCAAGATTTCACTTTTGAAAATATTAATACATATTCAAATTAATCATGAATTTCATTCTTAAAATAGTCTCAATTGTTTCTTAACAAATCAAAATATAAATATAACTCAATGTACCCAAGTACCAACTGCATGGATCCGATCTCTTATACCAAAACAAAATATAAATATAACTTGGTGAGCCCAACTGCATGGACTCGTCCTCAAAACAAAGCTAGCAAAATGGGAAAACATAAACTGTTTGTGAGCCCAAATTTATGGACTCGATCTCAAAACAAAATCTGGCAAAAATTAAAACAAACGCCAGTGAAAGTCAAAGTCTCAAAGATACCCATGACATGACATTATATTCTTTTAGAAAAATTGATTCAGAACAACCAATTAAAGGGCTTGTCAGCCACAAGAACAAAGAAATACAGTTCAAGATCTTTAAAATAAATGCTGTTCAAGAAATACAAAGAAATACAGTTCAAGAACTTTAAAATAATTGCAGTTCAAGAAATACTCTACTGAGTTTCACAATTGTGTGCACTCTGGGAGTTTAGAAGCTGATCGAGCGACAAACTCTCATTGACGTAATGACTGATTCCCTATTGCTGGAGGAATTGATAGAGGAAGTAACTGCGTCAATATCCCTATCGGTAATATAGTTGTTGTATATCTTGTTGAGCCTCAGTGTCTTAATGCAACCAGGTTTCAGTGTGTAGGCAGTATACTTTTTACCTCTCATGGATTATGGATTTTGATGATTTTATAGGATGAACCCTCACTTTTTCCAAATTTTTAAAATTTCATTATTCAACTTAAAAATTTAAATGAATGATAGTGATGCATCATGCCATGTCCATGTATGACAGAGAAGGGTTTAAATTTTATTAAATGTATTTTTTTAATGTAAAATTTGAAAAAAAATAGAGGTCATGAAATTTAATTTTTTTTAGTGATTGATAAAATCTCATTATATGTAAAGTTGAAGTCATTTTAGTTATATTAGTATAGATTTATTTTAACCTAGGGACCAAATCTCATTATATGCATTTTTTTTTTAGTGCGTGATAAAATCTCATTATATACAAAGTTTTTTTTAGAATGTAAAATTTGAAAAAATTTACATGTTGAAATTTAATCTATTTTAGTGCTTGATAAATATGTGATTAACATATATTTATAGTGGTTTTCTTTCTCTCTATATAGACCATGTGTAATTTTTTATTGTTTAAATTGTATTTTGAATAATTTATTATTAATATTAATATTTTGTATTAAAAATTGAATGAGTTAGACATCTTCCACTTATAAAGAAGTAATAAAATAATTTTACTTTTCTCATTTTAGCACTGAAATATTTTACTAAGGTAAATATTAACATACATATACAATTGTGTGTGTCAATAGATATATTCAAACAATTTATTTATGTATTGAAATATTTATAAGAGAAATATAAGTTTTTTTTTTGGCAATTTTAATTACTTAATCTTTTATATTTTATTTATTATTGGAAGAATGAAAGTGAAATATCAACTTATCAAGTGAGCATAATGAGAATGTGATTATTAATGTTTTAGAATGTTTTTAATTAAAACTAACTAAATATGTATAATTATTTATGTTTTATTATGGTTCATAAAGTTTTTTTATTTCAAGTATTTTTTTAAAAGATATGTGTCATCAAAGTGTATTTTTAATGGACATGTGTCGACTCCAAATTAAGCACAAACCCAATTACACATCATCATCATACTTAATTATAAAATTAGCCTATGAACTTAGGCATTTATTTAAAATAATAACATGTTGTTTTTAATGATTCTATAATATTAACTTTATTTATTATTTTTATGAAAATAAAAAAATAATGAGTATTAGGAATTTGGCTTCTGTGATCCATAAAATGATGTAAAAATTTTTAGGTGATTCGTTCAAAACGCATGGACAAAAATTTCTTTTATGTGACTTTCACCGAATAATGAGTATGTAAGGATATGAGATCAAAGTAACTCTAGTTACAACAAAGTTGATGAGCAAGGTTGTGAAGTTGAAGTAACTCTAGTTATAACATTAATCAAGATAATAACATGATATTTTTCAATGATCTCATAATGCTGACTTTTTCATTTTTTTAATGGTTATTTTTTGTGCATGAAAGGAGAAAGAGTGATGGGTATTTGAGTAAGGTTATGTGGTCGAAGTAACTCTAGTTATAACAAAAGTGATGAGTATTTGGGTAAGGTTATGAGGTTGAAGTAATTTTATTTATAAGATTTATCTCTAAAATAATATGATGTTTTTAAAATGATTTTATAATGATGATTTTATTTATTATTTTTATTACCATTATAGTAAACTAACTTTATTAACGAACAGGTTACAGATCATAGGAAAACAAATTGAAAAGACATAACCTTGACTCACTTCTTCACATTATTTAAGTCTTTCTTCTTGGGTTCCATTTGCAAAGAAATCCTGTATGGAACTCCAATGCATTTTTTTCAATAATTATTTTTCATTTTGGATCTTTGCCTCCAGAAATTTAAGAGGCTTTGTCCTTTTTTTCTTTGGGATCCTTTCGTTTTGTATTGCGTTGTCCATTTTTTGTTTCATATCCTTCCACTTTGTGTTGCGTGTTGCTTAAAAGAATGTAAAAGATAAAACAAAAACCGATAGAGTGGAGAGTTATCGCACCGCACTTCTCCACGATTTCAATCCTCATCTCGATGTTTCGAGATCATTCTTCTCTACTCCGTTCTCCACGATAGATCATTCTACTCTACTCCCTACATCGAGACATTCTACTCTACTGCCTTCTCCATGATTTCAATCCTCGTCTCGATGTCTCGAGATCATTCAACTCTACTTCGATACAACTAATCTTCATACAACAAAAATTAGTAGCAGTTTAGAAAATCCATATACGAGTTAGTTTTAAGATAGAGGAATAGTATGTTTCAAGTATTTTCATAATTTAATGTTTCGGACTACCTAAGTGAGTCCATCCTTAGGGGTAAAGGCCTAATAATTTTTGGAATATTTGTGAGGATTAGAGCAAAAAAATCCAAGTATAAATAGTAAAATTTTTAGGAAAATTATTAATTTTGATTATTATTAAAAAGGTAGGTTTGAAAGAAAAATTAATGTAATTTTAATATATTTAATTTAATAATAATTTTTATTTTTTATTTTATTTATTTAATGTTCCACAGAAGTTATATTTATTATAAACTTTTCTTTCTAATTTGATGTTATAGGTCATAGTTATATAAATAATGGGAGGTGCTCATAATAAAAAGTTTTACCTAAAGTAGTATTTTATTTAGACTTTCTCTAATTGATTATGGTTAATGGTTTCTCATTGCAAGCCAATGTTTGAAATGTATTATGTGAATCTATTATAAAGTATCAACTCTGATAAATTAGAGGTTTGTCTAATAATTCTTTTCAATTATATTTACTTTGTTAAATGTTTTATAATGTAGTTAAAATTTTATAAAAATAAATTGTATGGGAGTTTTAAAACTAATAATCAGGTTCACAGATTCTAATGCTCCTCGAGGCCGGTATTTGCATTGGTATGTTATAATCCCCACTGGTATGTTATAATCCCCTTAAATCAGAATAGATTTCCAATAAAATGGCACGTAGAATCCATTAACTAATTTCAGAATAATGGTGTTAATCCCTACGTTCTGTAGGTTACATGTAGCTTACTTGTGTACCCACAATGATATAGGTATGATGATTGCGTTTCTTTCTTTGGCCATGAAATTTATGGATAGATCAAATGTGTGTCCTAACGCTAATAGTCATGAATATGTTTCTTTCTTAACGCTAATAGTCATGAATATGTTTCTTTCTTTGGGCTAATAGTCATGAATATGTTTCTTTCTTTGGCCATGAAATTTATGGATAGATCAAATGTGTGTCCTAATGCTAATAGTCATGAATATGTAATTTGTTTCTATATGCTGCAATTTTAGGATTCTTGCGGATGGATGTGGTTTCCTATGAACCTCTCAAAGCGTTTATGTGCATGTTAGTTTTGAGTTTATGTGCATGTTAGTTTTGACATTGTTCAAGATGCATACTATCCCTATAGATAAAAGAGTGAGGTTAGTGCCTCAGTGCAAAGGTTTGTCTCCACTTTCCAGTCACTGGATTGTTCTCTAACACAACTTCCACCTCCAACTCGTGGTTCTCTCTTTGCATCTCCTCACTTATAGTTTCGACGATTCCGAGTACTCCATCAAATTACAAGCAAGTCCAAGGCTTCAACTGCAGAAACGTTTCCTGTGATTAAATCTCTCTTTTTAATATTATCTAAACCTTTACGGATTAAATCTCTTTTTTTAATATTATCTAAACTTCTAAAGAATAAATCACCTTTTTTAATATTATCTGACACTTTTTAGTGTTAGTAATTTTTATAAAAATTAATAATTATCAGGATAGCCGCCCAGGTTATTTCTTCCTAATCTGAGGATAAGTTGGACAAGGTTGTTAGCATCTACGGATTAAGTCTCTTTTTTAATATTAACTAAACCTCTAAGGAATAAATCACTTTTTTTAATATTATTTGACTTTTTACTGTTAGTAAATTTTATAAAAATTATTAATTATCAGCTTAGTATTCCTGGTTATTTCTCCCTAAACTTAAGGATAAGTTGGGCAAGGTTGTTAGCATCGATCATGCAAGACCATGGCATATGTCACTCTCAAGGTTTTGGTTTTAAAACTAAAAACTATATAATCGTGTGATAAGTGACCAATGAGCACACGTTAACACAGACGCCAGTACCATATGTTGATTTAAAAACTAATAATTAGTTAAACGCCCAAACGCGGGTACTAGCAACTCCTGCAGATTTGAGTGGCCCCTTCTCTCCCAATAAAGCGGCAAAGCTTAATTTGCAGGTTATAGAGCCATTAATACGTGGGAAACCGCTCGATGTTGTACATGTTTCAATGTCAACTATTGACATATATTGATGTAGGTATTTATGGTTCAATATTGGTTGATTAAATGCACATAAACTAGTCCATTATGATTTAGGAGAGTTTTCAAAAATAGGTAATTGAAAAAGGGTTTTGGATATATAAATATTTTAGAGATGGTGTGTAAATATCTTTGCCTAAAATAATAATATTATATTATATTTTTTATATATTAATTAATTATAATTTTTTTTTGAAAAATCACATTTATTTAAATTTAAGAGTTTTGATCACTTAATAATTAGAATATTAGTGTTTATTTAATATTTATATTTATTTAAATTTAAATTTAGTAAGTTTTGTTTAATCTATTTTCTATATATATATATATATATATATAAAATATTTAATAAATATGTTGATTCTTTGAAATCTATATCAATCAAATAAGTGAAATTAGAAATTGAGTAAATTTTTTTTATTGAAATTGCTTTTTTCTGGAGAAGATTTGTTATTTTTCAATAACATTTAAAAAATAATTATGATGAAAATTTAATATTTTAATATTTTTAATATAAAAAATAAGTTGTAAGTCTTGTTAGGGAGATAGTGTGAGTTTAATAACTTAATTGAGATTTAGGGAGTTAGTGTGAGTTTAATAACTTAATTGAGATTTAGGGAATTAGTGTGAGTTTAATAACTTAATATTTAAACAAGGGTCAGAAACTATTGAAATAACCAACTAACAAAAGTGAATATAGACATCTATAAATTTATATCTATCTTAAGTAAGTAAAAATAAAAATGGAGTAAATTTTTTTCATTGAAATTGCCTTTTAGAAGTTTTTTATTTTTCAATAACATTTAAAAAATAATTATAATAAAAATTTAATATTTTTAATATAAAAATTATTTTTAATAGTTGATAGTTAGGGAGATAGTGTGAGTTTAATAACTTAATATTTAAATAAGGGTCAGAGGATATTGAAATAACTAACTAACAAAAGTGAGTTGATAGTTAGGGAGATAGTGTGAGTTTAATAACTTAATATTTAAACAAGGGTCAGAGGATATTGAAATAACTAACTAACAAAAGTGGCTATAGACATCTATAAATTTATGTTTTATAAGTGTCTATATTCACTTTTGATAATTAGTTTTTTGAGTGGTATCTAACCCACTAACACCTAATTATTAAGTCACTCATCTTATTTAATCATTAAAATTTGATTAAAGTTGAATTCAATTCAAATTTCTAGCCTCCCACCATTTAAAATTTCAAAACGATCCATTGTATGGTAGATACATGGATGTGAGAGATACATTGTATGGTAGATACATGGATGTGAGAGATACATTGTATGGTAGATACATGGATGAGAAATGGAAGATGGAAGTGCAAGTGGAGGAAGAAAAAAAAAGTATGGTTGTAAGTTAAATGAATTCAAAATAGAAAATGGTTAGATCTTAATCTTTCTTGGGGTCTTGATACATTTTTCGAACCCTTTCAAGCTTTAAGCAATAAAGTTATTTTAGTTAAATTTGTTTAACTTTTATAGTTCTAATATAGACCACACAGGATCATTACTTCTTGTTGTCTTATGGTCAACATGCCATTCATTGCATAGTAATTGACTAAATTTGATCTTCTACATTTCAATTAGTGTTGCATCAAACAAATATTTTTTTCAATGGTTGGTATTTTACTCCTACCCATATTGATTGAACTAGTAGCTTTAAGCAATAAAGTTATTTTAGTTAAATTTGTTTTACTTTTATAGTTCTAATATAGAACACACAGGATCATTACTTCTTGTTGTCTTATGGTCAACATGCCATTCATTGCACAGTAATTGACTAACTTTGATCTTCTACATTTCAATTAGTGTTGCATCAAACAAATATTTTTTTCAATGGTTGGTATTTTACTCGTACCCATATTGATTGAACTAGTATAATCTATAATATTGTGGCATTTGTTTTTCCTATGTTTGATCTTCGTACATTGATATTGATAATTTGACAAGTATTATTAATGGCAAATAATATTTTCTAATATTAATGAGAACTATCTTTTTGGGTATATTTCCAAATTCATGATATTGATAATTTGACAAGTATTGTTAATGACAAATAAAATTTGCTAATATTAATGAGAACTATCTTTTTGGGTCTATTTCCAAATTCATGAATGAAATTTTGAAAAAATTCTTCTCCCCTTCTTGCATGCAAATGTACATTTCTCTATATAAATTGGTTGTATGCTAGCCATATTGATAATGACAAGTATTGTTAATGACAAATAAAATTTGCTAATATTAATGAGAACTATCTTTTTGGCTCTATTTCCAAATTCATGAATGGCATTCCGAAAAAATTCTTCTCCCCTTCTTGCATGAAAATGCACATTTCTCTATATAAATTGGTTGTATGCTAGCCATATTATATCCAGGTCATTTTAGAAAATTTCCATATTTAAATTTCCATATTTGTACTAGATATGACATGTGTCCATACCTACATGAAACTTGGCAATTTACTTATGATTTCCTACCACTTTTTCATTTGTAGGTGAGATCACAGTGTTAAATTAAATGTTCCTATGTTTTTTCTAAAGGGTTCATATACAGAACAAATAATGAGAAATTCAATATTGAGATATAATAATTGATCTTTGAATCATTGTGACAAACAAAATGTACCATAGCTCTTATGGACAACACTTGCTTCATTTTCAAAATAGAATGGTTTAAATGTTGTTAAATGATCTCTACATTATTTTCAATTGCATGACATGGGCTAGATTTGCTTAAGCAGAATATTTTGGATTAAAACAAGAACATCAAAGACACCGAGGAGATTAGTGGTAAAGAGAAATGTGATCTTTTGAATAGTTTCAAGGATCATGAAGGAATTGATACAAAGGTGAGTCAACATTCAAAAGAGAAACACGAGAAAAATTCTCAAGAATATGTGTAGTTGATGTTATTCTTGGGTTCAATTTGTAGATTGGAGATATGTGCATTTTTATTCAAGGATAGATATTAATTCACATAGAAATTCAAAATTTTTTTACAAAATTGTTATAGTCCTTTGTATACATGTCCCAAACTATAAAAAAAAATTATTTGTACTAATTAAGGTTGTCTTTAGCAGGAGGAAGTGATTAAGAAAAAATATGAAGAAATTGTACCAAAAACATGAAGGAATTGTACCAAAACAACTTCTGATTTCGAAGGTAGAAAATCATGATCCATTTCTTTATTTACGAGGCATTCATCATTCATGTTGGCATAATCAGACAAGGTATTTAACTTCAACATAGGCCTCATGATTTGTAAGGCTCAAGGAAACAATATTGCAGTAATATTTCATTGTAGCATGGTCCTTCCATTTTGTTGATATTTTTATGTCTTTCAACAAATTCCAAAGAAATGTTGATTAGTGTTATATGTTACTGCCTTAAGGCGTTTCTTTTGCAACATCTGGTACAATTTCTAGTTTACATTTTTCAAAATTTAAAAATATAGAAAATGAGTTGATTGTATATGAATTGTGGCATAAGGCTAATAAGGCAGAAACTATGTTGGAATTATTTTTAAAAGTTCAACGTTACAATCACCATCTCAAAATCGTCGTCGGAAAACCGAGAAGCTAAAGAGTGAGAAATGCAAACACCCAGTCACTCCATTAAATCCTTTAAAAACTATGTAATTTCTTTAAATTTGAGAATTGGTAGTCTATTAAAACCCATAAAACAAGTAGGCCTAGAATTTTGCATTTCACACCATATTAATTTAGTTAAAAACTATATAATCAACATCAATCAACTATGTAATTTGTTTAAACACTAAAATTGGCATATGCGTCTTTTTTAAGAGAGAAAAAAATCAACATCTTTTTATTAATAGAAAAATGTTTACATAATGTTATGTATGATTTTATCATATTCTCTAATTATCCAAAATATAACTTACATATTTCCACAACTATTTAGTTGTCTTTTGATTTTATCTGAGTTTCATTGCCCATCTAATAATTTGTTTATATACATAACAAACACTGGCCATGTATCTATAATTTTTCATCTAATATTGTGTCATTGCAGCCATTAACATTTGAAAACAACCATGTTTTATGTTCATATAAAAAATATCTGCATCAGTCAAAAAAAAATGTTTGTTCACGATATAGATGGGAGAAAGTCAAGTCCATGAACTCATCCATAATATTTATGTTCGCTTCATCCAATTTACGAGCTTGGTGGACCCAAATGAATATCAGTCATGAAACTAGTTTATAGTCACCTTTGAATCTCCATATACCATCAAATTGCCAATGGATAACCACTTTACACGGTACAGAACCCCCATAGTGCAATGAATTCTGCACGAGTGTTTGAACCCTTCCCACAATTCCACTTAAAGTGATAATAATAACCCAGATTAATAACAATATATGCCCTACACCCATAGGTCTTAATACTGACCGCCCCATCAAAACAACCAACAGGAAACCTGTCCTAGATGTTAATGTGATGAAAACGTCTTTCATGCTTTTGATTATCAATCAGACCACACTCACTGTAATATGCATCAATGGAATATCAACTCTGCTTGATGTCCAAACTATATCCCTCAAAAATACGAACATTCATGTTGTGCCATATACCCTTGAAAATAAATAAAGGGAGTTTGCGCTATGTCTTGTAATCCATAAGCCAATATTGAAGAAATGTTGTAATAAAACCAGTGTTCCAAGTTGCCTTCAACTTTATAATATCCAACATTCCCAACAATATGGAAATCTCAAAGGGCATTGTAAGAAAAGATGCACCACATCTTCACCCACCGAGGTGCACATGACACATCTCCCCGGTTCACAAAACCCACGATTGCATAAGTTAAATCCCACGTCAAAATATTATTCCACCATAACATCGAGCCAAAAAACTTGAGTTTTAATGGACAATTCCATTTCCAAATTTTTCTTATATACCTCGGTGTCTCACACATATGTTGACTAGAAGTGATGTAGCCATAAGCCTCCTAAACTTAAATCTTTCCATTTTATGTAAATCCATCCCATTGAAGGGTGTCATCATCATAATTTAATGATAATCCTACCATATATAAGTTATGAATATAACAATCACATTGATATGCCATCACACCACATAGACCAAGTTGTTGAGAGTAACACCATGCGTGATATGATTTAAGTAATATAACCCCATGTTGTGTATATATCGAATAAGGTAAACCGACTGAATATGGCCCCCCTAAAAACCCCTAATGGGATCCAAGCCTATTTCCACCTTGTTACCCAACCCAACCTCCAATCTAAGTTTACTAATCAACCAATTTTTTTTTTCATCATACTAGACCAAATGTATGATGGATTTTTTATAGCCACAACCCCATTCTCAATCCATGACCATCAAGACATATTTTTTAAATATTTTGCATGAATAATTCTCTATCAGATCCCTGACCCATTGAGTGTGTGACATAGGCTCTTCATTAGTAAATCCCACTCGTAATAATCTGTTTAATACACCCCAACCTATGTCCTCCTCCTTCTCGGTAATGATCTCTAAACGAGAAAGGTGAAATTTTTTCGGGCCCCTGGATCTAGCCTAGATAAAATTTGAAATAACAAAATTAATTCAGTTGAAAATATTCTTTGGAAAAAGATAGAGGTGCATCCAACAAATAGAATTACTTTGTAGGATTGATTGGATGAGAATTAACCTACCCCCCAATATGAGCCATTTATGAGACCATAATGACAATCTTCTCTCGAATTTATCCATTTACCAACAGTAGTTCTTAATCACATATTTATTTATTTTTCAGTATAAATTCCAAATACTTAAACATTTGTTTAATGGGACAGCATCAATCCTGAAGATGTTAGTAATATCCACAATGGACAGATCATTTTGCGAGGAAAAAATAAATATATATTTTGTTTTATTCATAAAAAGAATTGGTGCTTCACTGAAAGAGGATATGATATGATGCAGATAACCCCACTCCAATATTGAAATCACTCCCATACGAAGTATATCATCCAAAAATATGATAGATATATTACATGTAAATGAAAAACCCACAAAAAAACCCAATGATTAAGGGTAAAAATGTGAAGTTGGGTTACACTTTTATGAGAATTGCTCGTGCAAAAATTATAATTGTAAATTTTTGGTTAAACTAAACAAATTTTTGACAGAAATTTCTTTATTTTGAACAAAAAATTAATTTTAACTTTCAGCTGAAAAATTGGTCGTTCAAATTAATGGAAACCGTGCAACATATTTTTTAATGGTGGGGGAAAATATGGCAACTAGAGTTTTTGGTTGAACAAAATTTTTCAGCCGATTTTTTTTTTTTTTCGACCGAACAATTTTTCCAGCCAAAAAAACTTATATATATGTGGGTCGTGAGACTATTGCAAACTTTTTTGCAATTGTCCATTTGGAAATTGTTTGATCATTTATTTGTAGTTGTTTTGGTGATGTTATGGTAGGCCTGTTGTTGCACCAGAGGGATTTGTGAATGTTGAGGTAGGCTTGTTCATTCACAATTGTGTTTCTGGATTGATGTTTTTTTTTGTTCTTTCTTTTAATTTTTTTTGTTGATTTTTGTAGGATTGTTGGGCGTTGGAGGAGTTTGTGCACCTTGTCTACTCTGGAGGAATTTTGTTTGTCTCCCATCCTCTTGTCAATCAGACTGCACAAAAAAAAAAGGTACGTAGGACATGGAATTGCATCCTCCTAGTGCTTCTAACATTGCAGGACAATTGTATGACATTGTAGAACAATTGTATGATAATGTAGGACAATTGTATGACATTTTAATGCACCTTTGTTTTTGAATAGTTTTATGTTGTACCTTTGTTTGTTTTGACATAATGATAGCTCATAGTAGCGAACAATCTTTCTCTAGAATTTTCCAGGGGACGAGAAACTTCGACTTATCAGATCGGTTTCTTGAGATGATTTCTAGTATACTCTATTTTAGTGGATACTATCATCTGTTTTCAAATATATGCTTGTTGTGTCTTGGTTTTGATAAAATTAAAGTTCACAATAGTGAACAATCCTCACTCTTACATGGTAGTAGTCTTCAGTTCTTTATAGAGGACTGGTTTGTATAAGCATATGTTTTTTTCTTCGGAAATAGTGAGAATTTCAATTCTTTGATCAATGTAATTTCTCTATATAATTAATTGAAAGTGTTTTTTTGTTTTGTTTTGAAAAAGAAAAACTCCACCTATTGTTAATCTTTCTTTGCAAGTAAAAGGAACTGGAAACTTATCTTTGTATCTGAGAAATGTATCCAAGGCCTACTAATACCTCCCAAACATAAGCTAGATATCTTGTCTACCCACCCCCGATATGTTCTTTCCTTAGTCAGATTAAACAATGCATTTCTAGGCTTAAATGTTCATTTACCCCAAATAAGAGGGACTATTATTCATTAAGGTACTAATCTTTGTCTCCCACTGGTGAAGGTAAGTTACCATCTCTTCCTCCCATAGTAAACCCTTGTAAGAGTACTAGGATAACAAAATTTTTCTCCAGCCATTATTTTTTTCCACGTCTCTCAGTCTGTTCTCTTGGAATTTATCTCCAACCATCATCTCAACCCTCTCTCCTCTTCTCTATTTTTTTTCAGTGAAGAAAAAGAGAGAGAAAAATTGAGGAATTTCCTTTTTTTTTTAACCTTGTTACTTTTTTTTTTTAAAGATATAACTAATTTCTCAAAGGAGATTTTACTCTCCAAGTAAGCCTTATTATAAATACAAAATGATTATTGTTATCATCATAATTTTTTTTCTACATATGAAATTAGACCTTCCTCAATTAATAACTACATGTAATTTAAATGGTCCAAATTCAACATTATTCACAAATTAGCTTAAGAGTTCTAGGATCATCACTCGTGACATTACATTGATACTTTGGCTATAGTATTTGTCAACTCTTCCTTATCCCAGATGGTTGAATTACCATTAATTTTATTTTAGGAATATATTTTTTTATATATTATAAATGAATGTTTAGCATGTTTATGTAGCAATTGTATACATAATTGCATTTAATTAATTTAATGTGGTTTGAGGTCCCTCACACTAATTTTAGATGAATGTTTTTGCTATTTTTATATATTATTTTTGCAATACTTTTGTTATTTTTATATATTATTTTTATTTAAAGTATGATATATGTCTATTTATATTTCTTGTCAATAATTTTTTTTGTGTTTGGGGTTTCATAAATTGATTTTAAATGAACGGTCTTGATATTTTTATATTTCAAGTTATATTACTTTTATGTAGTATGATATTTGTTTATTGTGTATTACTTGTTAACAATTTTTTTAATGTGTATAGAGTTTTACCAATTTATTTTGGATAAGGAATTTTGTTGTTTTTCTTGTTTAGAAAATTGATTGGGATGAACGATATTTTAAATTGATTATTTAAATTTTTTTTTACGGTCTAATTTTTCCCATTTTTGAAGTTAAAACATAAAAAGTTATATATCTAGTTTTTATCACCTATATAATTATCCCGTAAGGATTTCCCTTTGGGAAGAACTTCCCTAGATGCGACGCTGCACCATTGTTCACCATGAGATTCATTGTTAGACTATTGACCAATGGTATGCCCTCAGATTAAGTAGTTTATAAAATAGTTAATTATTATTAAACATAAACTTGAAAACATTAAGAAAATAATGGTTGATTAATTTTTAATTGTTGTTCTTGTTTCAATATAATTGATTCGGTGGATCTATTGAAAGGTGGTATCAGATCATAACAGCAAAAATAATATCCAATTCAAAATTCTTGCAATCGTTTCACTTGCTCTTTCTTTAGGCATTAGGGGAATTTTGAGGTCTAAAATGGGCCTCCTAAGGAAATTATAAAATAATAGTGGAAATAATAAAATAAGATTTGATTATATCATCAAATTTTAGAGGGAAAAAAGAAAAAAACTACTCTTTAAATTCGTATTTTCAACTTATCTCCCAAAGTTTTAACTCAAATTTTGAGAGGGAGTACTTGTTAGATGCAAAATTTAATTCCTCATCCAAGGAATACCCATGTTTAATACTTTTGATGGATCCTTCTATACAAAAAATGAGAAATACATGAAAAACATGATTGCAATCACATTTTTCATGTATTTCTCATTTTTCGTGTCAAAAGTATGCAATATGGGTACTCCTTGGATGTGAAATTAAATTTTACATCCAAAGAGTACTCCCACTCGAAATTTGAGTTAAAAATTTGGGAGATAATTTGAAAATACGAGTTGAAAAAATAGTTTTATTATTTTATTATTTTTTAATCTTTCTATCCTTTTACTTAAAAAATTGTTAATTATTCCCCATGGTTGACATCATCATATTGAATCCTATTGGTTATTATAAAGTTTATTCTTGTTGTACATTTTTCTTAGGAGACCCAATTTAGACCTCAAAATTCCCCTAATGGTTTATGAGTTCTGTGTATTCAATTTGTTTCTATTGTATTTCAACCGTTTAAATGGCTTCATACGATCCTTATTATGGAAGAGGATTTTCTAACTAGGGTTTTGGTCATTCTTCGTGGGATTACAATGTTTTGAACAACATGAAAAAGACCATCCTTTCCATGCGAAGTCATCTAAAAAGGGTTTATTTGTATCTTAATTGTGCCCTCGTAACATCAACTATTGGGGTTTATGAGGGTTTATTTACATCTTCTATTGAATATTGGCAGGCTACTCACGGGGCTTGCTTGCATCGATTATGTAACTGGCTCTTATCCATTCCTAGTTACTCGAGCAATGAGGTAAGTTCTTTAATTCCTTACTCGAGTAATGAGGTAAGTTCTTTAATTATTTGATTATGTAGGCCATTTTATTGATTTTTGGTGAATGATAGGGGTTTCTTCTGAATGAATGGGATGGATTTTTTTGAAATTGTTTAATTCGTTTCAAAAACATTGGTAGTATAATGGTGGGTGCATTTTTTGGGACCTCTTTGGCCTTCTCTTTCCTTTCTGTAACAAAAATCACAGCTAGGAGACTGGAGTACCTATTTCTAGGAGGATTATTGGGCTTGGGTATCAATATATTGATGTGGATTCAACTCACATCTTCGATCTTTGGTGGTGCTTCATAAATTTACATAGTTGAGAAATATTTAAAGTTCTTTTCATCTGCTAGAACACATATTATTAAGAATTAAATGATACTAGTGTTAGGGTTTGAGCGTCCATAAAAATGCAGAAGGAACTTGTAAACGTAGTCTAATTTGTTGTTGAATCAGTTGAATGCGCAATAGATACGCTAACTTGGCCTACTGGGCTAAAGAGACAAGATGGGATAATGAGGAAAACATGGGATACCGATAAATAGGCTAAGACTAAATGACAAGATGGGAAAAAAAACCTTTGATTTCCTTACTGATCATCTATAATCTATCTACCTTTTTAATGGAAATAGAAATGTTTTGAATAAATAAAAATAAATACCTTGTACATATATTATGTGTACCATCTTGACCCTAGTCAATCAACCGAGATGTGATCAAATACACCACCCTGTAAAAACCTCATTTTTTCTTAATGATAAAATCTCCCTCAATCACACAACCCATTCATATATGATCATCTCATTCCTATTTCCATCCTTGGGGACTTCAACATATAATTCAAAATCTCAATCCTCCCTATTGTCATGTTGATGTTGTTATTGAACCCCAACAATAGCTAATGTTGTAGTCTAAAAATTCTGGCAAAGATTTTGAAAATCTGGGTATAGTCGATAAACTTCAGTATTTTGGGTGCAGTAAAGGTTTTTGATGGTGCTGAATCCATTTCTACCATAAAAAATGCAATTCAAACACTCCAACTACCTGATTTTTTGAAATTTATTTTACCTATTTTCAGCAAACAAACTAGACAACTCCATAGCTAATTGAACCAATAGTCTCTAGAAATTGATCCCAAATCTTGGGTTTCAAATATTTCAAACCTATCGGATGCTTATGAAAAAATCCATGCTAACCTAGAATAAAGAGTTATAATTTTTTAATGTAAATAATTATATTATTTTACAATAATATTTTAAATAAATATAATAATAATATTGGAATAAAGTAAATGTTTGTAATAAGTGAATAAAAATAATTACATCTTAGTTTGATAATATTAAAAAATAGTATTTATTCATGAGTATTGGAATTGATGCTAAAAAAAAACTTTCAAATTATGAACCAAAATGATTCTGGAGTTAATTAGAAATGTTTCATTTCCACTCCTAAATTCCCCACAAATATGTGAATCGAGAAAATGAATATAAAAAATATTAAAAGTGATTCCTTATCCAATAAACAAAGAAATGGATTTTCAAACACTAATTTAATGTTATATATATATATATATATATATATATATATATATATATATATATATATATATATATATATATATATATATATATATTTTTTTTTTTCAGCATGAAAAACTTCTGGTTTATATTAATGTACCAGATCAAATTATCAAATATTCATCCATACATAAAGCTTCATAAAGCATGTGAAAATCATAAAAATAGTATCCCTATGAATCATACATCAACAATGTCTATCCCATATGCATATACAAAAACTAAACTGTTTGTTCCATAATCCCTCCATCAGCCCTGTAAAAAAAAATGTTGCTTGTACAAACAGTCCAAATTAAAAAAGCAAAAACCATGTCCTTTGACCCCTTCGCCTTCAATATAATTCCCATGCTTTCTGATATAAACTACCGCTCCATCAAAAATTCCAAGAGAAAACTGATAAAACTGCCACACCATCCCCCTGTACTATCCCATTCGCCCTTTAAAAACTTGTAACCAAGAGAGTGCCAAGACTATCATCTGTAAAAAATTAGAACATCTGAACAGTGCCCCTAGCACTAGTACCCTTTGCCTCTGCAAGTTCATAATTAATCACTCCCAGCCTACCAATCAATCCCAATTTTGACATCCGATCAACAATGGAATTCTTTTCTCTGAAAATGTGAGAGAAAGAAATCGAGAAGAAAGTTCCAACCAAATCACTTATACGATCCATCCAAGAATTAAGTTGCATAGGCCCCAAACTGTTTCTCTTGTTAAGATATTCAATCAAAACCTTTGAATCCACATATGTTTGAATGGAATCAATGCACAAATGCCTAGCAAACCAGAGCAAGCCCCATAAAGCTAGAGTCTCAGCTTTCATATTCGAACCCATGCCTCCATTCCAAAACAATTTGTAATGGTATAATGGACTAATCAGTAGCCATGCTCTGCACCCACACTTACCATTCTGAGCCGCGCCATCGAAAAATCCCACCGGGTAGGAGAAATCAAAAGGCCTCAATCTAATAGACATATCCTTTGGTGGCTTATGCATCGTTCTGGATCCCTCCCATTATTGAAAAATTTGGGAGGCAATCTCAATCTGACATACTTAGACCATTAAGAAATCGTCTGACCCTACATATCAAATTCCTTCGGTCCAGACCAAATTGGCATCCTGTCCTGCCATATTTTTATAACCGATGACATAAAAAAGAAGCCCCTTCTATGCAAAAAATTCAAAGTTTTATCCTCCAACACATTATCTGACTATAAACCCCTGATTGTGCCATCTCCAATCAGTATTCTATTTCCACTCCTGAATTTCCATTTCAGAAGATCTTTGAACCTTGGCCAAATATTTAAAAACCCCCTCCATATCTGCGAGCTTTTTCCCTTTCTGTTCCATCCACTTATGAAAACATGTTCCAGCTCCTATGATTTTATGTACTTATAATGATTTATTTCACTCCAAATACCATCCACATTCAAACCTCTCCACATAGATTTCATAAGTAATGATTTGCCGAAGATTTCCATGTTCATTAAACCCCAGCCTCCCTGCTCTTTAGGCATGGAAATGACCTCCCATCTCACCAGATGTATTTTCCTATCACCATTGTTTCCATTCCATAAGAAATTAGTCACTGACCTTCTGATCCTTTGTTGTATAGTTTTCGGGATTAAAAATAAATGAGCCCCCAAAACCGAGATCTGTTGCAAGACCACCTGTATAAGAATCAACTTTCCGCCTTTTTATAAGCACTTTAGAGACCAACCTTGAATATGTTTGTGAAAATTTTCCACAATCCACTGCCAGTCCTTTAATTTGTAGGATGCTGGTTTAAGTCGAAAGCCTAAATACGTGATCCCCCCAGAAAGCAGCATCAAATTAAAATAAAAAAGATCCTTTATCTCATTTATAATCATCTGCTCCCCATTTTCAAAGTAAATACAAGAATTTTGCTTATTGGCAATCATCCCAGTGGCCTGACTGAATATATGAAATATGTGAAACATTGCCAACCAACAGGATTGGATCAGCATCCCAAAAAACATAGCATCATCCACAAAAAAACTATGATAAATCTCTTTTCTTTTAGTAATCCGGATCCTCCTCAGCGTACCCAGAGTTGTAGCCTCATTTAGTTTAATGCTCAAAGCGTCCATAGTTAAAAGAAAGAGTAGGGGAGATAGTGCACATCTCTGTTGCAGATCTCTACCAGGCTTGAAAAAACATGAAGTTGTCCTATTAATAATGGTTGCCATCATCGATGAAGTGACACAACACATAATCCATTCCACTGCGTTCCTGTGGATACCAAACTTATACAACACCATTCTTAGAAAAACCCAGTCAACTCTATCGTAAGCCTTACTTAAATCCATCTCCATAAGAATAGCCTCATATTTTTTGCCATGAATGCATAACCTCCTGGGATGGAATTTAATGATATTATGAAAAAATAAATTTATATGATCAAAACATTTATAATTTAAAATATCTATTTCCTTTAAATGTTGATTAAAATTAATTTACAATTACAATATTTTAAAATTAAATTATTTTTTTACGTTGTAAGGCATTCTTTTGAGTAAAGTCTCTTTGGGAAAAACTCCCCTATCTTGCACTATTGATCCGATGTGTTAGATGATTAAAAACATTTATGTCATTGGATCATTGTAAGCGGTGGAGAACACGTTGGAAGTTGGTTATAGTAAACATTGCGCTTGAAGTTCGTTCTGGTAACGAGCCATGGGGAAGGTCTTGATATAGAGGGATGATTGCTGGCCTCTTTCCATCAATTTAATCATTCCATCCATGCAATTACCTTTTTTGGGTTTCATTTTTTCCTCAAATCCTAAACCTAGAGCCGAAATAGGGCTTGGGGATGACAAAAATCATTTCCATCTCAGGCTATTGCAAAACTATGTGTATGAACTCATTGTAACTAAAAATTATTGGACACATTAGACCTCTAATTTTTTTTCCAATCTCACCAATTTTTTTTTTAATAAAAGGGGATTTTTTCTTCATAATAATCTGCTTCAGAGAAATATGTGGCTCCTTTTGTAGACACTATTTATCTTTCTTTTTTAATATGTGTAGCACAACGACGCTTTGGAGGTTACGTTAGGGGGTCAAATCTGTGGGCTCTTTATCTTTTAGGACTAGTTCGTGCACATTAGATGGATCCTGAGAATTATATGGCTCATGTGAGTAGAGAGAGGAAGCTCACCCTCATGAAGCACTGCCATCACCATCACATGCAATTTATGGTACTTACATTGAAGAATTTTGTATTCTAGGAAATTGAGAGTACAACGAGGGAATATGTGAGAATTTGAAGGTATTGTTATTATGGTCGAGAAGAATGGTTAGATTGTAGTTTTAACTTTAATGTATTTCTTAATCAATTTTAGCCATTCAATTGGGTCTCTATTTATTTTATTGGCCGCAAGGGATCTTGTTAATTTTTTTGTCAAATTTTCTTTTATTCGAGAATGCATTTCAAGTTGGAAATGTTGATAAAAAAAATGCTCTCGTTTTTTGTCATTGTTGAAAGTGCCACTCTTTCCTTTACTAGCTTTTGGAGTCCCCTTTTCCAATATATCATAAAGCTTCACCGCCCTTTGCTATTTGAAGATATTAGAATGTTCAGATGCTTTCAGTGCATTCATCTGTGTTGGCTTGAATGGTCATCGAACCAAAAATCAAAGAGGATGATGACTGCTCCAATTATATAATTAAATCATTTGATATCTATGGTCGAGAGGATGATGACCTCAGTAGCTATTGAAATGCGTTGAGTTTTTTGAAATATGAGAAATAGGTGGAATTATGGGTGCGATACATTTTTTAATCAAATACATGATGGACAATGAGAATTTCATACAAAATTATTCTTTAAGAAAATATTTTGTCTTAATCCTGGGTCGAAGTTTCCTGGAATAAATGACCTAATTTTTTTTAGAAATTTGATATAAATCTCATCCTTATTTATAGTATTTTTTAACTTTAATATACTAATTTATTATTATCACTTACATATACCAATTTATAGTCTGTAACTTGACAAGTGAAGGAATATTTTACATACAATTTTTTCATATCTTTGGAGATGAAGTCTCATGAGCATAGATGGATAAAATTTGTTGGTTTTTATTCCTTCACCAAGAACCACCCAAAATTTGGCCAGAGTAAGAATGCAACTCTTGGGACGTGCCACTCTAGGAATCCCGAAGAAGAGGATAGAGTTTCATGCACTGAAACACCGAGAACTGAACCTGGGCTAGTTAAGATAAAAGCTTGCATTTATTTACTACTGAACCACAACCCAAATAATGGATAAATTTCTAGAGTTATATTGCATTCCATGCTTAATGGTATGTAGGGGCAAAAAAAACATAGAGGATCACCATTAACTGTTATATGATTGATCCCACCAGATTCTATAGGGTCCAAGACTGATGTAATTTCTCCCTCTGATATCATGTCCCATGGGTCATTTTTGGATTATTGTTATGGATGTTGTTATTTATTTGATGTTCATAATATTTTCAAGGTTAACTACTACAATGAAATATCTTTATGTGAAGGATTTCATTTTACATTCATACTCTCCTTTCTCCTAATTTTTTTTTTGGATTGTTGTTATGGTTGTTGTTATTTATTTGATGTTCATAATATTTGCAAGGCTAACTACTATAATGAAATATCCTTATGTGAAGGATTTCATTCTACATTCATACTCTCCTTTCTCCTAAAAAAATATTAGGAATTGTAATAATGCACCTCACACTAGAAGAAATTTGCAGTAACAAAATATATGTAACAATAATAATTCTTGAGTTTTGAAATGACATACATACATGTGTGGAGGAATGGGCCTTTTAATGCTGTAGGGTCGAGACTTATGGGCGAAGTTGGCATAGTCCAATATTCATTCATCTATAATGAACTAATGATGTATGATTCTGAATATATGTTCTTGGTCTTTCAAAATGAGTTGGTGCATGTACATGATTTTATCGTTACAAAACTGGGTTGGATGACTACAAATCTATAAAGCTTCAATGCTAGATGGTATTTTAAGGATTGCTCGACTCATTAAATTTTACATGGTACTATATTGATTGGTATAACTCTAGAGGGGAAAGGTTGTTATTATAATTTCTTGACTCTGCAATTTATATGCACTTGTCCTATGTTTTTATGTTGCTCTATGTCACCTCCCAAACTTGCACTTTTTATTTGAAATTCCTCTAAGGATTTACTTGAAGCTCTCAACAGAGGGACAAGTGTTGTGTAAAAGATAAAGAAATTTTTCGGTACTTGAAATTTCTTTTAATGATTTTTTAAAATTAAATTAAAAAATATATACACAATTTTAATTAAGAAAATGTATATAGCTATAAATAGATAAATTTTTGTATATATCTTTAAGTTAGATTACAATAAATTATAAATATGAATCCAAGATCCATACCTACATTCACCAACCATATATTTCCAAATTGACAGGCTAACTAGTTCCCTAGAAGGCTATAAACCAAAATTAAATCCCTTTAGATGAACTAAAGCTCTTTAGATAGTAGAAGCATTTGTACTAGGTATATTCCTATGCTTGATTCAATCCTTTATTAATAGCTGGTTTTTCTTAACCACTTGTTTCCAAAGGCTTGTACAACTAACCAACCTCCATATTCACCATATTCTCCTTGGAGGTACGACCTTCCCAAAGTGATGCTATTAGATACCACACTTATTATCTATGTGATATTATTAGACTAAGGTAAACCAAAGAATGGTTAAATAAAATAGGCATAAACAATCCAATGCATAAGAATTAAAGCGAAGAGAAATGTAGATTAAAACATTGAAATAGTAGTGTTAAGATATTTGTTGATAACGTTCAACAAAACACATTTAAATATAGAAAAATGATATACAATTGATTCGAACTGGATCATGAACCTAAGTGATAGCTCAAAATTCAAAGTGTTTGGAAGTGTGCCGAACCTGAGCGAATGGATAGATCTCATCTTCCTGATTCCGATGCCGTGAACAGTTCGAAAACCCGACACCATATGAAGAAGTTATTGCAGTTTGAAAAGTCCAGTAAACAACAAAGATTGGACTTTCACCAAGTTGGACTTGGATTTGGGAAAAAATCAAAAAGAGAATATTCCAGTAATAATCCTCGGAATATTCCCCAGAATATTTCATATGGGCCAATTAGTGGTGGACAAGTGTCAGTGTGTGATGAGGCATTGGATTGAATTTGTTTGAAATTAGCCAATGAATGGGTGACACGTGGCCAACCCTGAGGCCGCCACGTGTCCCTGGGACGATGGTGTAAAATTGGTTTTGGGACTCTGCAGGAGTCAAACATGAGACAATAGGCTAGCTAGCCCACCCACGTGCCATCATGCCCCATGGTAGTTCTTAAAAACATATGGCGACCAGTTTAATTTATGTTTTAAATATATTCGGTATGGGGGTTTGGAGGGCCAGATAGTCAGCCACCCCCCATGTGGCCTAACACCAGTGACCAAGCACCCAAAGCTCAGGGCTAAACCCTAACCACCAAGAGTTACTCCCGCCGGCAGCTTCGGAGGATTCACATGGCGGAGTTGCATGGTCTTCACCCAAACGGTCAGCATTTAACTACATTTTTTAAAACTCCCAACATTTAATTTTTAAACTTGTCACATGCCAGTTTTCTGGCCGACGGTTAAGGTCAGTCCATCCCACGGTTCACGATAATTGCCCACAAATTTCGCAGGCAGTTCGGAAATGTGCCCATGCGGTGCCGAACATTAAGCGCTAACCGTTATCCTAGCGTAAAAGTTGGTGGGTGCGCCAATTATGGCCTCAATGCAAAATTTATCTGTAGTTAAACTGCAGTTCTCCACAATTAGTGGAGTTTCTTTCGGGGTGTTTGGGAAAAATGAGTTTAGCCTCTATCTTGAGCTTGATTCGCCCAATTTTCGGGTGCCAATAGTCAATTTCGACTATCTCCAACATTCTAGACTCATTGGTGAGGGTTGCAGAGCCATCAGAGGAATTTTGAGTAGGTTTTTGCTTCAGTGAAGTTCTAGGGGCCACTAGGGAAACCATGGGCCAGCAACAGTTTGAGGCCTAGCCAGTGTAGCTAGAGGCCTTTCTCAACAATAAAATAGTAAATTTTGGATGTATTAGATGTTATGGAACTAATGGTGTGGTTTTATGAGATTGTAGAGGAATGTTTAAAGCCTATATTCTTCAGTGAAATTCCAGGGGCCACTAGTGCCATCTTTTTCCAGCAACAGTTCAAGGCCTAGCCAGGGCAACTAGAGGCCTTATGCAGTGAACGAATAGTCATTTTTGATTGCGATGAGAATTTAGAATCCATTTATGGAGGTTTCAGAAGATTTGAGGACTTCTAGACATAGAGAAACCATCATATAAGTTTTCAGTGATCCTAGTGCCAAGGGGTACCGCTAGGTGTTGGAGGAAAAACCGGAGCATCGAAGGCCATTTTCAATGAACCAATAGTCTATCCTGACTATTTTTAGCATTTTGAATCCAATAAAGGGATTTTCAGAGCCATTTGAAGACTTCTAGGGCTCGAGAAGTTGAAGGGAAGTTTTTGGCAGCCAAGGTTAAACCGTGGAGGAAGGCCTAGTTTGGCGATGCAATGCTCATTTTGAGCAAACGATCAATAGATTTTTGGTGTCTGATGTGTTCTGGAGACAGTAGGTGTGGTTTCAGGGACAGTAAAATAATTTTGAAGGAGTTAGTGCCATGGAGAAGCTCGGTGTAGCTCAGTGCACCGACAAAAACAATCAAGTCTGAGGGAGCCTAGATCTGTTTGCAGAGTGATGGCAGCCATAACAGGGATATAGATGGTATTATAAGCTCATTGGTTCAGTTCAGTAACCATTGGAGTTAATTTTTGACCTTGTAAAAGAAACTTTTCCATAATCCCAAAGATCCAAGTCAAGATGACAAAGCTCAAGGAGACATAGCCCATGATATTCAGGTGAACTCCTAGATTAATTTTGCTGTTATGTGTGGATTTTTTGTTGCTACATTATATTGCTGTTATACATGTTTAATTGCAGCAAGAACAAATGGAATAAAGACACTTAAACAGTTAAAAACCATACACCTCTTTCAAGTACAAAATTCCGCAAATGTCATGTATAAGGTAGATCTTTTATTTGTTTAACTGAGTGGGAGGTTCTTGAAAATAATAACAAGTTATCAAGCCCATTTTAAAATCAGGTTGGTATCAAAGAACTTGGTTGCTTGATTGACAGAGCAATAGCTTGCTTGTTGACTTAAAGGTGTTTGCATTGTTTAAAGGGTTTGACTGTTTGATTGTTTGCAAACTGACTGTTGCTTGAGTTTGCTATAGGTGAAGGGAAAGCTACTGATAGCTAAGTCCAAGAGGGGACAAGAAGGAAGAAGGGCTGAAGGCATCTTCCTTACCCAAAGGACCTCAAGGTCACCCTTGAAGAACAAACCCTTTTGTCGATTGTTTGTTAGCAAAAGGTTGTTTGAATAAGAGCTTGACTCTACATCCATTTTGTTCAAAAGCTTTGTCATTTTTTTTGAAAGCTTTGTGAACTTTTTTGAAGTTGTTTTTAGTTCATTTTCATTACGAAAAAATTCATCAAGTGAGGTTTCAAAATCCTCCTCCTTCACAATATTATTCGAAGAAGACATGAAGTGAGACATCTAGATCTTGAAGGACATGGTGCAAATTTTGTTTGAAGATAGAAGAGAAAGCATTGAACTTCGTGAGAAATTATTTTCTATGGAGCAAGAGAAGGAAGAAATTCTTCAAATATTGCATGATATGGAGATGCATCTTCATCAAGCCCAAGAGGCTTTGAACAAGAACATGTGTGAAGCCGAGGTAATTCACTCTAATTTGTCTTCAGTTTCCTCTTCAGAAAGATGTGTTGCTTCATTTGAAAATCACACTAGAGGTATAGGGTCCAAGTTCATGTTTAAAATGGGCTATGAAGGCAAGGTTTTAGGCAAGAATGCACAAGGAATGGTTGAACCTATTTTGGTTGAGGAACGACCTAAGAAATTTGGTCTTGGTTATGTGCAATCTAATGGCGATGACTCCAAAGCCATGAAGGCATGTGAGGCAACTTCAAAGAGAAATTTTGTTCCAAGTTCTAAATCACAAACATGTCAAGTTTTTTTTCAAGTTTATTTCCATCGTTTAAAGCATATGTTTCAGCAAGAAGATTGTAGACATGTAGCTTATTGCGAGCATGTAAGTTCGGACAGTTTTCAAGACATAAACGCAGACATTAGTCTGCAAAATAAAGCTGGAACCTCTACTAGTTCATCTCTTCAAGAAGGGAAAAAGGATGGACATGCAAAGCAGCATGTGAGGTATAATTATTCCCATAGTCAAGTTGATTATTTTTATGCAAGGCATGAAAATTTTTCATGCTTAAATGGAAGAAAGAGTTGCTGTGCATATTGTGGTCGATTTAACTATGATGTTTCAAGGTGCTGGATGAGGATGAAGGCATACATGAAGCAGATGAAGCAAAGGAAACTTGCAAAGAAGGTGCATAATACTTGCACACATTTCCAGAAGAGGGGACATGTTTTTTCTCAATGTTGGACATTGCATCCAACTAATCCTCCCAAGCACATGAGGCAAGAGGACAGAAAGATTGGCGAAAGTGGAACCAAGGATTCCATTATTGATGTGAGACGTATGTTTCACATGAAGAATATTTGCAACGACAAAATTCATCGTGGAAGTGGCTTGGTAAGAAGTGGTTTGGCTTATTGACACAGTAAGACATACGCTCATTTGTACATATGCAAAATTTGGTTATGTATGCATGTATATATGTTGTAATCTCATGTTTTTTTGAGCCACCTTGGATCAATGATCAAGGCAACGATGTTCAGCTACCTTTTGCAATGTTCTCACCAGAAATTTCTAAGTGAGTGCAAGGAAGACACTTCTTGACAGGAGGACAAGTGCATCCAGGAAAGGAAGTGTCGACTACCTTCGAGTTGTGGTTCAAAGGCACTAGCCATGCAAGGAAAGTGTATGGAGGCTGAAAAGAAGAGGGTGCTATACTCTCATCTATTGTACAGATCATTATATCGGTCTTTTAGGGTCCAAAAGATTCCTAATGTGGAGGTGTGATTAGAACTAGATCATGGACCTAAGTGATAGCTCAAACTTCAAAGTGTTTGGAATTGTGCCAAACTTGAGTGACAGGATAAATCTCATCTTCCTGATTCCAACACCACAAACGGTTCAAAAAACCGACACTGTATGAATAATTTATCACAGTTTGAAAAGTCCAATAAACTGCAAAAATTGGACTTTCACCAAGTTTGACTTGGATTTGGGAAAAATCAAAAAGAGAATATTCCAGGGAATATTCCTTGGAATATTCTGTATGGGGCAATCAGTGGTGGACAAGTGTCAGTGTGTGAATAGGCATTGGATTGAATTTGTTTGAAATTGGCCAATGAATGGGCAACATGTGGTGAGCCCTGAGGTTGCCATGTGTCCCTAGGACGGTGGTGTAAAATTGGTTTTGGGACTCCACGGGAGTCGAAAATGAGACCATAGCTCGGCTAGCCCACCCACATGCCATCATGCCGCATGGTAGTTCTTAAAAAAATATGACAGCTGGTTTAATTTATGTTTTAAACATATTCAGTATGGGGGTTTGGAGGGCCAGCTCCCCCATGTGGCCTAACGCCGGTGACTAAGCGCCCAAAGCTCAGGGCTAAATGCTAACCGCCAAGAGTTACTCCTACCAGCAGCTTTGGAGCATTCACATGGAGACGTTGCTGGGTCTTCACCCAAACGGTCAGCATTTAACTGCAGTTTTTAAAACTCCCGACATTTAAGTTTTAAAACTATCACATGCTATTTTTTTGGCCGACGGTTAAGGTCAGTCCATCCCACGGTTCATGATAACTGCCCACGAAGACCGTAGGCATTTCGGCGATATGCCCACGCGGCAGCGAACATTAAACGCTAACCATTATCCTCATGGAAAAGTTGGCAGGTGCGCCAAGTATGGCCTCAATGCCAAACTTATCTATAGTTAAATTGTAGTTCTCTACAATTAGTGGAGTTTCTTTAAGGGTCATTGGGAAAAATGAGTTCAGGCTCTATCTTGAGCTAGATTCGCCCAATTTTGGGGTGCTGATAGTCAATTTCGACAATCTCCAACATTAAAGACTCATTGTTGATGGTTTCAGAGCCATCAAAGGACTTTTGAGCAGGTTTTTGGTTCAGTGAGGTTCCAAGGGCCACTAGGGCCACCATGGGCCATCAACAGTTTGAGGCCTAGCTAATGCAGCTAGAGGCCTTTCTCAACAATCCAATAGTAAATTTTGGATGTTTCAGATGATATGGAACTAATGGTGTGGTTTTTAGAGTCTGTAGAGGACTTTTGAAAGCTAATATGATTCAGTGAAGTTCCAGGGGCCACCAGTGCCAGCTTTTTCCAGTAGTAGTTTAGGGCCTAGCCAGGGCAGCTAGAGGGCTTATGAAGCGAACCAATAGTCATTTATGACTGTAATGAGAATTATAAATCCATTTATAGAAGTTTCAGAATATTTTTAGGACTTCTAGAGGTCGATAACGCATCAGAGGATTTTTCAGTGACCCTAGTGCCAAGGGGTGCCACCAGGTGTTGGAGGTGAAACTGAAGCAGCCAGAGGCCATTTTCAATGAACCAATAGTATATCATGACTATTTTTGGCAGTATGAATCCAATGAAGGGATTTTAATAGCAATTTTAAGACTTCTAGAGCTCGATAAGCTGAAGGGAAGTTTTGGGCAGCCTAGGGAAAACCATGGAGGAAGGCCTAGTTTTGGGATGTAGTGCTCGTTTTGAGCAAACGATCAGTATATTTTTGGTGTCTTATGTGTGCTGGAGATATTACGTGTGGTTTTAGGGACAATAAAATAATAATTAAGGAGTTAGTGCCATGGATAAGCTTAGTGTAGCTCAATGTACTGACAGAAAGAATCAAGTCTAAGGGAGCCTAGATCTGTTTTCACAGTGATGACAACCATAACAGGGATATAGATGGTATTATAAGATCTTTGGTTCAGTTCAATAACCATTGGAGTTAAGTGCGGAACTTTTAAAATAAACTTTTCCATAATCCGAAAGAACCAAGTCAAGATGACAAAGCTCAAGGAGGCGTAGCCCACGATATTCGGGTGAACTCCTAGATTAATTTTGCTGTTATGTGTGTATGGTTTATTTATGCATTATATTTATGTTATAAATGTTTAATTTCAGAAAGAACAAACGGAATTAAGACACTTAAACAGTTAAAAATCATACACCTCTTTCAAGTACAAAATTCCACGAATGTCATGTATAAGCTAGATCTTTTATTTCTTTAACTGAGTGGGAGGTTCTTGAAAAGAATAGCAAGTTATCCAACCCATTTTCAGATCAACAATAGGTAGAAGTTGTGAATATACAATAGGTACAAGTAGTGATCCAACAATACAATGTACACTGGAGGAGAAAACACAATATCACTCTCTATGTTGATTTTTAAAGTTTTAGGTTAAGTCAGTAGGAAACCTTGAAATTGGTGAAGGAAATCTCGAAAGAAAAAACAATTTTTTGTCTCTCTAGTTATTCTCAAAACCTCTTAAAGAGAATTGTAGACCAAAAAAAAAGTGGTAGGTGATGATATGACTCCGACATCCTGGTTATTTGAATTGCTACATTTGTATGAAAATTTAGCAAAGAGAAATAAATAATAGTTAGTAGATTTATTCATGGGAGAGGATGTACAAGGTATAAAAAATACGGTATCAGGTGAAGAAAAAACACATCAATGGGCTACAAGTACAATGTTGAAACTGTTGAGCATTCCCTAAATTGACATATTGCAACTCAAATCAATAGGATAGTGAAATAGGAGTTCACTTTACTTTTAACATCATGTTATTTCTCTCACTAAAATTATAACATATCACATCTATGTTCATCTATCCTCTTTCTCCATTTTTTTTTTTTGCTTTACGATGTCTCCTTTGCAACATATGGTGTAATTGGTAGTCTTATGTATTGTGTAGTCCATATTTTATATGTACTCCTAACTATCTCACTCTAATCCAAGACTTATATGAGCTTATATGGTCATTCTTATGTGGATTGATTTTTTTGGAATATTTCTAAAATATGAGGGGCATAAGAAAAAATAAATAATTGATTTTTTTTATGTTCATCAAATTTCCAGAATATTTAAAAATTTCTGATCAAGTTATGCTAAAGTGAATTTATATAATTCAAATTTAAAACCTTAACCAAACTCACTAAAACTATTGCTAATTAAGCCTTACCAAAACTAGCACAACCCATATATGTGTATGGAATAGTTTATGTTGATAATGAAGTATTATATATTGCAATATTCAAGTATCTTATAATATTACTTAAAAAATAAATTTTAGATAGTTTTTTGTAATTAAAAATAAGAAAACTAGTATAAAGCATTTTTATTTGGTAATCACTTAAGAAGACGCGTTAGATTTTGAAGTCATGATCACTTAAGAAGATTATGTTCTACGAATTGTTACAAGACAAAGGAATAAAATATAGGATTATGAAGTGTCATTAAGTCCCACTTTGATAAGAACCATTTTCACCACTAACTAAAGCCATAACACCATCAAATTAAATTAATGAAGTCATGGTACACCATCCAATAGTTTCATTCTGTAATCTGATAACTAAGAAGACATGTGATCCATATAGTTGAGCCCAAATTAGTGTTTGGGAAGAAAAATGAGTGCGTGTTTTGGATGAGTGAAGATCATATGTAAGTGAAGAAATTCCAATTATTTCAATATCATTCACCCTTTGGGGTGGCTCTTCAAGTATTTACCCCTTAGGAGGTAATATATTTCACTTGATATCCTTCCGTATAATGAGTAAGACTCTATATATAGAACTATAAACATGAGAAGTTGAAATATGACTCGGCATATACACATTAGGATCTGATATGCATCTAAGGAAACCTTGGAAAAGAAGGTAAGAATCCATTTTTCATACCAAACTCAATGCACCGACTTAAGTCCATATAATGATTTCTTCAATTCACATAATAATAAAGGATATTTGGCATACCCCTATGGTTGCTCCATATAGATCACATCATCAAGATATCCACATAGAAAATCATTTTTGAGATCCAAGTGGTGTACCTAATGATGGGACAAGAAGATGGACAATCATAAGTGATGGAACAAGAATATGGACAAAAAATTAAGGAAATGTACATTACACTATGTTAACAATACATACATGGTTTTTATTTACTAATTTTTTAGTGGTTTACAGTAGTGATGATTGCATAAGGTGGGAAGGACAAAAATTTTCGTCATGGGATTGGTTATCCTAGAAAATTATTTGGTGGCATCTGTAATATTTAAAGGCATTTTTTTGTTGCTTTGGATCCACGAGTGGTCACCCAATTTGAGATGTAATTAATCCTATTTCACATCTTGAAATAGGGATCACACAAAAATGTTAGGGTGAGGGTGTGTTTGCGTCAATCATCATATCCAAGTGTAAGATAAAAAATTCTAGGCTAAATCCTTCTTGTGAAGGATATTTAACTTCCATGTAGACATAAATAAATATTCCATCGAACGGAGAAAACATCTCAAATAAAGAGGAGACATATTTTAAATTTGATGTTCAATGAGGAATAATTTAATGAATAGTGCATTCTAAACTAGGATGTTAATGGTGTCTCACTAAATTCTTATTTGTGTTTGGGATATAATTAGTCATGCTTTCTATTGAATTTCAATGATGCTCGATATGTGTTGCAATATGAAACTTAGAATATAAATGATGTTTGGAATTTGTGCACTATTAGAGGTTTAGATTTATTCTTGATGAGACTAACCAATCCAATTTAAACATTTTGGATTATATTCCTAAGCAATGTTCCAACATGAGGCCATTTGTTAAGATGTTTTCCCAAGGGCATTGATTTGTAAACTACAATTATTATTCCATTGGGGTAGTCCATCATAATAGATCTTGTAATATTCCATCATTCGATCACAATATATATTTATTTTTCATCATTCTCTCGCAATTCAAGACATTTGCAAAAACAAAATATTCATTTTAATGATTTTTTTTTATAGGGATAAAAAAACCCATTAAACATGGTTGAAAAATGGACATTATACATAGAAGTTTTTTTTTATCCCAATCCAGGACAAGCAGTGATTACTTATGTGCTATAAAATATTGAGATGAACAAAGTCCTCCAAAGGAAAAGGAATGCACCTGGAAGGGAAAAAAACAATGAAGCATATTACATTGGATTGATAAAAGGCTTAGGAATAGCTCGGGAGTACGGATCCAATGGAATTGCAGTCTTCACCAATTATGAACTTGTGTGCAACCATATGAAAGGCGTGTACGACATAAAAAATGAGAAGCTAAAACTATTGCATAGAGAAGAAAAAATTGTTTCTAGAAAATTTCGATCATTTAACATAAGTCAATATGCAAATGTTAATAGGATGTCTAGTGATCTATTGCATGGGGCAATGCCAATTCAAATTTTTTGTGTGAAAGATGATTTGGTTTCAAGAATCACTCCATCAAAATTTATTGATGGATAATGTAAGATATCTCTGATATTGTGTGTTTTTTAGTTATGAATGTGGTGTCTTTAATGACCATGTGTTTCTTTCAATACTATACTAAGTCTGCCCCCACTATGTAATCACAACTTGGTGAATTATCGGGACCTGAAATGTTTTAGAAAATATATTTTTTTAAATTCTCAAAATGTGCATTTCGTCATTTGTATTTTTAGTCTTGAGTATATTTGAAATGAATAATTTACACCAAATAATTTTAAAGAAACTATTAGATAGTTAGATTTATTTGTCTTATTATTATTTTTAATTCTTGATCATTTAAATAGTAATTTTAAATATTTTTAAATGCATGAGGTAACTTGGGTTTTTTTGAATATCACACACACACACACATGGATCTAGGGTTTGGATCATCATATGAGCAATCACCACCTAATTGTCTGAGGTGTATAATGGATAGAGCATAAATTGAGTCTCGAGCATTGATTAGAGTTCAAATTTATGTGCATGCCGACGAGATTGGTCGTGGATCGAGGAGAGTCTCATATAAATCATGGGAGGACCATTGTTCTTTACATCATCATCGTGGTATATATATTTTTATGTGAAAAATTAAATGATGTTCGTAGAATCATATGTACATACATACTGAATTGATTTTGGTCAATTTAGATTTATTAATTTATAATAGATTCTACATTTTTTAGGAGCATCCCTCACTAAGTCAATGAGAGTTTCAACTCAATGAATGGATGACCATCGTTCACATCATAGTGGTATGTTATATATATATGTGTGTGTGTGTGTGTGCATTTACTTAAATGATAAATATGTAGAATCATATGTACATACATACTGAATATATTTTTGTCAATTTAAATGAATTAAATGAATTTATATTATTTTAGAAGAATCTCTCACTAGGTCGTTGTGTGAGGGTGCTCAACATTCTTCCTGTGGTCAACAAGCTCAAGAAATTCATGTATTTGGGCGTGATGGTATTCAACCATCTTCGGGTGGTTGTGAATCTCAACCGGATGATCATGATCCTCATTTTGGTAAATTTGTATATTCATTTATGCTCAAAAAAAATTGTACACATAAATAAATTGTATGTACATAAACATTTACATGTCTATTTGGCATGTGTATAAATACATTGACATGTTTCAATATTTATGTAATTATTTTGAAGCGGGGGTGAAAACATTGACCAGAGTCAACATAGGGGAAGTAGGGAGATTCAAGAAGAAGACCATATGCCAACTACCACCTATCTATCTGATATTCCTGATGAGCTTTCTTGGGAAACAAACATCCAACATTGTTCATTGCAAAGGTGCACAACTCATTATTAAAATTTGAAGAAAGTTCTTGGGAGTTTGGAGCTCCCTTCAGAGAGTCAACAAAGCTTAGAAATAATTTTGCACTCCCTAAGTACATTTCTTGATATTTACAAGAACCTTGGGCCAACAATTGATGGCTTTATAGATATGATGAGACTGTGACGAGTCCCGAGAAATGGGTCAAGGTAAGTAGGAGGGTTACAAAATCACATGGAAAATCTATGTTTAATTTCAAAGAAGGGCTGAAAAGAAAGATGCTCAAGGTGCAATATTTCAAGCACCTTTAAATAGCCCACCATTTGTATGATAGGTTCCTTGAAGAATATGGAAATATTCCATGGAATGATGAGGTTCCACATTATTTTTAAAAATTATTTTATGTAGAATTCTTTTTGGGTATGAAACCTGATTATATTTACTTTCCATCTGAATTTTATGGTACTAGGAGAGGTGGGACATATGAACGTAAGGGTGCATTAAGGGATACTGAATTTCCTCATCCTTCGTCTGCTTTGGTACCTCAAACTCCTCGTCTGGTAACTTTGCGCTCAAATATGGATGCCCCTTCTCAGATCGGTCAAGAAGCAATGGGTGTGATTATAAACAACATACAGACTGCATTGACTAGAATTTATGTTGGTCTAAATCGACAAAGAGCATGAGCTAATGCACGTGTTAATTTTATATTTAAATCATATGGGGAGATAGATATTATAAATTTTGATTAGATTAAGACGTATGAAAAGGTGTGTCATGATGGCTAGAAAGGCCTAATTATTCATGAGGAAGAGGGAACGAGATCGGTATGTGTTAATGCTTAGGGTGGATATTTTAATGTAATGTAATGTATGTGATAATGTTGATTCATGTACATTTCGTTTCAGATATAATCTAACACGAATGTACCATCTGTTCACAATTTGTGGTTAAGTTTTTTGTTGAACGAAAATTTTGATAATGTGGAGGTGTCGAGTTCAAATTAAAATATGTTGAAAGATGTTATTTTTTGTAAGAACATGATGATACTATTAATTTACTTTTATTATATTGGTATTGTGAAGACATATTTGTAAAATAAATGTTTACATATAATTAAATGTTAACAAATTTCCATTCCATCCAGAATTTTCAACACAACACGACTCTCTTCCTCTCTATTAGGAGATGTGTCAAATATTGGCTTGTCACAAGTATCAAATATTTCAATTTTATCTCTTTATAAATTAAAAAAAGTTTTGTTAAAAAATGAGATCTCTATCTTATAGTTTTAAAATTTTAAAATTTTGGGTTTGTGGAGACAATTTCCTTTCTCGAGGAACATTATAAATGGAGTTAGCTATGGGGATAAGATCGTCTAGACAATTTGAAAAAATTGTTATACTTTTTTTAATATTGTCATTTTATGAATTTTCATGTGAAATTTTAAAATTTTAATATATACATGTACATGTATTGTACATGGCATCCAAGATGGCACAATGTAGGAGGAAAAATATGAGGTGTTGCATGGAATATGAAACTTGAGACAACTACGGGGATTGGAACGTCTAGACAATTTGAAAAAGTTGTTACATTTTTTTAATATTATGAGTTTATGCATTTTCATGTGAAATTTTAAAATTTTAATATATACATGTGCATATATTGTACATGACATCCATGAGGGCGCAATGTAGGTGTAACACCATGAGGTATTTCATGGAATTTGAAACTTGAGTAAGCTACGGGGATTGGATTGTCTACACAGTTTGAAATATTTGTTACAATTATTTTAATATTATGAGATCATGCATTTTCATGTGCAATTTTAAATTTTTAATATATACATGTACATGTGTTGTACATCACTTCCACGAGGGCACAATTGAGGGGGCACACCATGAGGTATTGCATGGAATTTGAAACCTTTTATATTTTTCTTTGATAATACATTAAGATTTAATCTAGAAGTAGACAATCTTATGTATTTATGTATATTACACATGTTGTGTAGGGCATCCATGAATCTGATGATATCACGAGGATGCTTATAGATCGTATATTTAAGTAAGATTCCCTTTGATGCAAATTTTTATTTGACAATATTTTTATTATATTTACTTTTATCATGATATAAATTTTGGACATATTTAAAGTTAAGCTCTTTATTATGAATTGATCTCTTTAATCCATATTTTTATTTGAAAACATTTTATTATATTTACTTTTATAATTATATAAAATTTGGACATATTTTAAATAGAACTCTTTATTATGAGTTCATATTTAATATGTTAATTTTGGAGTTTATACATTTTTCATGATGATTCTTATAATGTTAGTAGAAGATAATATGGATTTGGGTTCAAATCCTTATGTTTTTTGAAGTTTTTTTGTCAAGTATTTTAATGAATAGTAAAATTGCAAATTACAAAACATGGTACATTTTGCATTCATGAATATTATTATGGTGTAGATTTCTAAGACAATCATAACTTAAAATTGCATTATAAAACATGGCATAAATTTTTCATTAATGAATAGATCATCTTCTTGTATAGAAGAGATACTATGGATGTGGGTTGATACTTAAATTTTAATATAAAGTTGTTTAAGGAAAACATACTATAAAATTGCATTATAAAACATGGTACATTTTTCATGATGCATGGTTTGATGCTTAAAGGCTTTACATTTAAGTTCATGAATATGAAGCAATGAAAGTAAATTTTCATTTAGTTGGTACATTTTACATGATGATTCTTATAATGTTAGTAGAATATAGTATGGATTTTGGTTGATTCTTATCTTTTGTGAAGTTTAGTCAAGTTGTGTAATTAGTAGTAAAATTGCAAATTACAAAACATGGTACATTTTGCATTCATGAATCATACCACGGTGTAGATGTCTAAAAAAATCATAACTTAAAATTGCATTATAAAGCATGGTATACATTTTAGATTCATGAATAGATCATCATCTTGTATTGAAGAGCTACTATGGATGTGGGTTGATACTTAAATTTTAATATAAATTTGTTCAAGGAAAACATGCTATATAATTTCATTATAAAACATGGTACATTTTTCATGATGCATGGTTTGATGCTTAAAGGTTTTACATTTAAGTTCATGAATATGAAGCAATGAAAGTAAATTTGCATTTAGTAGGTACATTTTTCATGATGATTCTTATAATTTTAATAAAAGATAATATGGATTTTCATTGATTCTTAGGTTTTGTAAAGTATTTTTGTCAAGTTGTTTAATGAATAGTAAAATTTCAAATTACAAAACATGGTACATTTTTCATTCATGAATTTTATAATGGTGTATACATCTAAAACAATCATAACTTAAAATTTCATTATAAAACATGGTACATATACATTTTGCATTCATGAATAGATCATCATCTTGTATATACGAGTTACTATGGATGTGGGTTGATACTTAACTTTTAATATAAAGTTGTTCAAAGCAAACAGACTATAAAATTCCGTAACAAAACATGGTACATTTTGCATGATGGATGGTTTTATGCTTAAAATTTTTACATTAAAGTTAGTGAATATGAAGCAATGCAAATAAAGTTGCATTCAGTTGGTACATTTTGAATGATGATAGAACTTATAATGTTAGTATAAGATAATATGGATTTTGGTTGATTCTTAGGTTTTGTGAAGCTATTTTGTCAAGTTGTTTAATGAATGGAAAAATTGCAAATTACAAAACATGGTACATTTTGTATTTATGAATCTTATAATGGTGTATATGTCTAAAACAATCATAACTTAAAATTTCATTACAAAAAATGGTACATATACATTTTGCATTCATTAATATATCATAATCTTGTATAGAATAGCTACTATGGATGTGGGTTGATACCAAACTTTTAATATAAAGTTGTGCAAAACAAACATACTATAAAATTGCATTATAAAACATATATTCTAAAGTACCTTCGTTGTCTTAAAGTCTCTTACTATTGTATTTTTCATGAAATTTGAGAAAGCTTAGAGATTGAGAATTAAAAATTGCAATTTTGAATCAAATGAAGTTGCATTAATCCCAAAAGTTTCATTAATCTCAATGTGGGCCTAACTTTTTTCTTAAAGTAATTAATTTTTTCAAATATTAAATACTATGTGTGGAGCATGCATTGTTAGTTTTAATAGGTTTTGTATGCATTGCATGTATAGGGCAAACAAAATAAAATGCATTTTTTTGAGCTATCAAGATGTATACGAGATAAACAAATTTGAAATTGATGGTAATGTGATTTTAATAAAGTAAATGTATTTCTATATGATCACATTTGTTTCAACATGTCTATAATATAGAACATGGACAAGCATATATAATTTCTTAGAATGATAATATTCGCTTTGTATTTCATTTTGTGCAACAAATGTGTAATTTTCTGCAAAATCAACTATCAACAAAATGGTCCCTGGTGGAAACATTTCATGGGATTTTTTGAATTGTAGGTCCTGCAATCGACCTCTACGAGAATGCTTGTTCTGCTTATGAATTTCTATTTCAAACTTCTTTATGAAAAAATATATCACAAAAATTTCTTCTTGTAAATCAATCCTTCTAGCAGTTGTAGTACTACTTGAACCAATCAATGTATGGATATATTCATATCTCTTCCATTCCATTTTTATGTTGTAAAATGATTGTTCATATATATAAATAATATATTTGTTGTGAAACAAAGTCAAATTTCCACAATGATCACATTTTTTACCACCGACACATTTCTTTTGGTATAATAATTCGTGATTTTCTCTTCACGTAGAATTTGGGGTTTGAAATCATGGATAGTGGAAGGAGTCCAACCTGAAAAATCATTTTGTTAAATCCATCTATCACCATAAAAATTATAAGTGGGGATAGAGAACACCCATGACAAATTCCATGATATGCATTGAATAAAATTGATGGGGCACCATTTATAAGAACAACATAATTTACCAATGTAATGCATGCCATGATGCAATCAACATTCATCACAGATAGACAAATTTTGTCTAAGATCAATCTCAAGAAATACCAATCTCAATAAATACCAATCCATGCAATCATAAGCCTTGATCAAATCCAATTTCATTAACATAGCATGCTTTTTCTTTACCTTGATGGAATGGATACATTCCTAAGCAATTCCCACTGCATCTTGTATATGTTGATGTTCCAGGAACCCAAATTGTGCATCAGAGATGTATTTAGATAAAAAAAAAATTATGCCTAGAACAATAATATTAGAGATGAGCTTATAAATGGTATTGCAAAGTGATATGGGATAATAATCCATGAACGAATTTGTCAAAGAAACTTTAGGAATCAATGCAATGAAAGTGGAATTGATTTCCCTAGAAATCTTACATGAATTATGAAACTCCACCATAAGAAGAAGGTCATGACCCATAATATCCAAGAAGTGCAGAAAAAATTCCGCTTTCCAACCATCCGTTCCTATACTCTTATCCTTTGAAAATGATTTAAAAATTTCCACCACTTCCTCAAAAGTAATAAGCTTAACAATACATTCGTTATCCTCTACGATAAACATATTTGGATATATATGAGTGTTATCCAACTAGTTCATGAGATCCACATCTAACATGGCTTGATACATCTTCAAAAAATAATCAACGACCCCTTGTATTTCCTTATACTAAACATCGACCCCCATAATAATGCAACTCCCAAATGGTATTTTTCCTTCGTCCATCAGTCACATATTGATGGAAGAATTTTTTTTTATCCCCCCAAGAAAATCACATGGCATGACTCTCACACGACTCTTTAGTTGTCGTTCTTCCTCATGTATTAATTGTTAGTATGAATCTTAATTGCAAGTGTACGAAAAAATACCACTTTAGCTGTGCATAGCAAACAACCCTAACAACAAAGATGGCTGCCAATATCTTTAGATATGCAATTAGGTGATCAAGATAAATGCTTCAAAAATATAGATCTATGCATCAAAAGACATTAAGCAGTAAATAAAAAACGATATTTACTCCATGCATCTAATAGACAAGACAAGAATTTGTTGAATGAATTTCATATTAAGGGCACCAGGGAGGAAAACATAGAAGGATGTTACCAGTTCTCCTCAATGGGATGGGTTCTTGTAAGTCCTCAGCACTTCAGATCTAAAATTCCTCTCTCTTGATGGTGTGGAAAACCCAGACAAAAATGGAACTCAAAGGGAGCTCACAAGCAAAAATATAGAAAAATATGACAATGATGGTGGATAAAAGTCAGATCAAAAGTATAGATCCAGAGTGATCTTTAGGCAACAAAAGGTAGTGAATGAATGGAAAAACTATTCTCTTTATAACACAATATTGAGTTAGTCTAGATATTGGTGCATAATTAAAGTATTATTAACCAAATCAAGATCCAACTTTTATAGAATATTTTATTATATTTGTTGGAGGGAAAAAGAATTTGACTTGGGTCAAACCCCTTTATTTGTAAATAATAAATAAATAAATGATTTATTTATTATTTTAAGTATGTGGTTGAGTAATAATCAAATAAATAATGATTTATCTAATTATTAATGAATGATCTAGTCAAATTTAACAAGGAATATTATTTAAATAAGGTTTAAATAATTGTTCCTAGAAAATATTAAGATAAATAATAATTTATCTAATTAATTTTCTTGTTTTGGGTTAAATATGACCAGGAATATTAATTAAACTATTGTTTAACTAATTATTCCTTGAGGAAAATCAAACAAATGTGGATTTATTTAATATTTTCTCATGGGGTTTCCTGTTTAGACCATAAACAACTTAATAAAGGTGTTTTATAGTTATTTTCATAGTGAAAGCAATTTTACTTAGTAAAAATTGGTTTTACATGGTACTTAGGTCCATCTAATAGTATTGCTAGATGACCAAAAAATGGTGTAACAGATTTCCCCCCAGCGTGCGAGCATTAGGAGCTAATCGTATGACCGAAGTACGTTGTAAGAACTCAATCACTACCCACCAAAGGGGAAGTTAGAGAGAGAGAAATATAAGGTAGACTAAAGCACTAGAGTACAAGACCCTGAGGAGGTGAGACTTATAGGTGCACCAAGTCTCTTTTATGAGTGATTACCTGTTCTACAAGAGGCGGGGGAGGCATACTTATGCCCGCCAAGACAAATTACAAAGAATAATAAGGCCCAAGATGTCAGTCCTGTGATTTAGCAGATTGGCATACTAAATGACAAGGCAACATTAGAACCACTTTGGAATCCTAGGATCTAGCCATCCTGGATTTATAGAGGGATCTCTTTATATGTTTTTTCAAAGGATATATCTTTATACTTAATTATGATATTAGGCTAGTTATGAAGCTCAAGGGAACTTGTTTTGGTTTTGGTTGGGTAGGATATCATCAAAATAAATGAAGTCTTTTGAAGGGTAAAGGTGTGAGTAAGTTGAAAGAATGGTTCAACTAATAGGATAGGTAAGAGACAGTATCAATCCATTGGGCTATGGAGTCACAAAAGGATTTAATTTCACAACAAGTTTCAAGAGTGGTCCATGGGGCAAGTCATCTATATCAAAGGATCTCTTTAGATTGATTTGTGATATGGAACATTAAAAGTGTTGTGAAAGAAGCAAAGCTAATAACCATTTAAGAATATATTAACTTCACTAAACAAAAAAAGCCTTTCAAAGTAACTGTTTGAAGTAGGCCAAAGGACAGGGCAAACCATAGACTTCTTTGGGAAAACTTTTACTAAAGCACACTTTTCAGACAACAATCCAGCAATCTAACAGATTACCTTCAGAAAGAAGAAAACACATAAGAAAACAAAGGGTAGGCTAATATCAGGTAAGGACTTTGAACCTATCCTAATTTTGGCATACTCTTAAGGGAAAACATTTAAGATAAACATAAAAAGTAGCCTAAGATCACGTAAGGACTTTCCCTTAAGAGTATGCCGAAAGCAAGATTAGGGTCAAAGTCTGCCATTAAACCTGCAACCAAACAACAAATTATTAAGAAAAACTTGTGTTATATGGGATTAAACTACTTCAGAGGTGAGGAATGGTGTTGCGGAGCAATGCGAAGGGGCGATATGCATTGAGGGAGGGTTTCATGTTGGAAATCTGAAAACCAGGGTTTGAATATGGGTTTGGCGCGAAGATTGGATAGGGGGTTTGCGGAAAACCGAAAATGGTTTTCGTGCAGGATAAGAGTGGTAAGTGGTTTGGGGTTGGGTGGATGTGATATGCATTGGAAGACGACATGTATCCCTCCAAAACTGCCCATTTCGTGTCGAAGTTGCGTGTTGGGGAGGATTTGTGATTTGGGCACAAAGATGAATGCCAGACGTTGGATCTGAGGGAGCCAGATCCCTGTGGAATCGCGCGATACAAAAGAGCTGGATCGATCGAAGGAGTGAAGGGACCAGAGGCGTGATGTCATATCCTTTGTCGTGTTGCGAGGAGGTTATGGAAGGTGGTCGTAAAGGCAAAGGTGAGCGCGAGCCGTTAGGACGAGAGGATTCGCATTATATCACAGAGGAGCAGAGGTGGATAAGAAAAGGAGTTGGGGAAGTGGGAATGGGAAGTTGTGAAGTCCGATTGCACAATGGGGGCTTAAGGCTCATAGCAGGTGGTCACAGGCCTCGGTCTCATGGCGGAAAGAGGGCTAAGGGCTTAAGGCAAAGGCGCTTAAGGCCTAATGTTAAAAAGAGTGAAATAGGCCTAAAATGGAGGTTTTAAAGCCTTTTCAAGGATTCCGATAAGGTGAAAAAAAGGGTTTTTAAACCAAATAAAGGGTTTAAATGGTTTTAAGGGGAAATTTATAGGAAAATAAGGGATAAAATGGAAAAATAAGTAAAATGAAGGGATTTTTTTGAGTAGATGAAAAGGTGGGAATTATGGCTTTGAAGGCAGCTTTATTTTTGAATCAACAAGTTAACTTGGAACGGGCTTGAGTGAATATTTTAGTGAACTGGATAGCTTTTTAGGATATTGAACAGAGTAGACTTCAAGAACTCACAGATTTCTTGAATTTTTTTTCTTGAAGGCTAAAGACTTGTTTTAGCCATCTTTGAATATGTCAAAATTATGGATGGCTAACAGTGGTTCCACTTAGGGATGGCAGCTCCTTGGAGGTGTCAAGAACCTTAGAGATTTATCTCTGGAATGTAAACCTGTGCTTTGAATTTTGACAAACTTTTCTTCTCTGATCATGCTGCTTGAAAAGATGATCAGTATTCATATTAACAAACCGATTTCTTTCCCCAAACAACTACCTACATAGCCTACTTCCTAACATTTTTTCTTCATAAGGTGCACTTGGACTTGCAAACCTTTTGACATCAAAATTTTATTCTTTTATTGAAAGCAGGAAACTAATCTAAATCTACCCTTATAAATTCCATGAGTTCAGTTTAAATAGTTGAACTCATAAATTCTCTACCTAATCTACTATCTATTAAGATTAAGCTTTTTGAAAGATCTCATTCTCTATATTCTAAAACAGAAATTGAAAACACAGCCAAACCAGGATTAAGCTATCTGATTTGTTTTAGTTTCCATGGCATAAGAAACAAGCTACACATAGACTTATTTGCAGAAAATTAAAACAAAACTGTGAAGGCTTAAGATCTGAAAATTACGAGCATCCTTCTTTCTTTCTTTCAGCTCTGGTTTTGATCCTTTAGAGTTGTCTTCTTCTTCTTTACCTGGTTCAAGTTTTCAGCATATTAGAACCAGTCTTCTTTGTATATTTGGCTCAGGTTTTGATTTGATATGAGCCATTCTTCATCAAACTTACAGGTTCAGGATTTAAGCTTGTTTGAACCTCTGTTTTTCTATCCTAATCTAGTCTACTGATAAGCCAAGATTAAATTGTTTGGCTAATCTGATTCACTAACCTATCAGCAGTAAATTGAAATCTATCTAGTCATGATTAGGCTATATGACTAAATAGCAACGCTTGTTTTGGTAGTGGCATTTAAGTTTGCACTATTTCAGACTGTATTTCTTTTTTTGGTATGGGGCTGTACCTTTCTTCTTTTTCTAATCTGCCCTCTTTTTCTTTTCTATTTTTTTTGTATTTTTTCAAATTTTCTTTCAAAGAAAAAAACAAAAAACTAACTAAATACTCACAGGCTGAGCTTTATTGACATTCCTACCTACCCTAATCTAACTCTGAAATATTTACATGTTTAGCTGACAAATTCTCTTTTCCAATACATCCAGTCAATTAGATGGTTCCATGATTGGTCTTTGCTCATCTCCTTGAGCATGCTGGATAGACAAAAGGGAAACTCCCATCTCACCTTTTTCTTAGCAGCGGTGCTAAAAAAATTTCTTTCTATTTGCAACAAACTGCTCTTAACAACATTTATTCCCTCTTCAAATGTCTTCAAGAAATCAGCATAGGGATCTTGAAATAATACCTGATTATGAATGTTTGGAAGATAGGTTTCAACCAAGCTTACGTTTTTCTCCACTGATTCAAGATTAAGATTCTTTTGAGAAATAAATTCTTCCTCATCTTCATTATTATCTGAACCGGAGGACTCATCATATATTGCAGTGTTGTCCTCTTGTAGTCCTGGTATGTTCTGATTGAGTGGACTGAACTTTGTGAAGATTTCACTATGTTTTTGAGCAAGGGTATGTTTGATTACTTCAACATTTTTAGGAGAAGGGTCTTTGTCTTCAACTTGCTCAAGAAGTTCCTCATTCTCCTCAACCTCATCATTATAACTGATAGATTGCTGATTTCCAATTATGTGAAAGCTATTTCTGATGGGCTGCATTGGTTGATTGCTTCTTTCAAGCTGATGATAATGAAATTCATGACACCCAATCAACTACTAGTTTCCCTGCATGACTAGTTTCTATTTGGAGTTCATCATCATCATCAGACTGATAAAAAATTCGAGAATCTTTAGTATAAACAATCTCACCAATCAAACATATTGGATTATCAATTTTTTCCTTTTTGAATTGATCTACAAGTTTACTTTCTGATTTATAGCAACAAGGATTAGTAAGGGAATGGATAGAAGGTTTTGGCTCTTATGGAGTTTTAGAGGCTGGCTTCTTGTTTAATATTTGGTCAATTTCTTCTTCTGTCAAAAGAGGAGGAATTTTTATTTTTCTTTGGGCAAAAGTGCAACAGTTCTCTTTCTCTTATGTAGGCTAATTTTGAGGCTGGATGTGTTCTTGAGCCTCCCCTAAAAGGGACAGTGAATCATTACTTGTGCTTGCAGGGAGATTTTGAGGATTCTTTTATTTTTTCTTGATCTTTTTCACTCTCATACAAGTCCTCTTGATCTTTGTGATAGTCGATTTGAATATGAGGTTCATGTATTGTCTCTACTGTATTGTGAGGATGCCACTGTTCTTTTATAATTCGAAATGAGTTATAACATAGAGGGAGAGTCCCAATATGTGCTAATTTTTCTTCTAGTTCAGATATTGTGTTTTCTAGGTGGCTAATTGTTTCCTCAAAGTTCTGCTCACCTTTTGTATTTGCAGTTTGTTCGTAAAGTTATCTTAACATTAAAACACAAGGAATAGGTAGGCAATCAATACCTTCTCGACAACCTTCTTCATTGTTTTCTTCTTCAAAATATTTCTCATCATGCATATTGTGTTGGTTGCTTCTATCTTGTAGTGGTTGAGTTTGTTTTTTATCAGGAGAAGGCATAGGTTGCTCTGGATAATCAATATTAATACCAGCCTCACACCTTTCCATTATTTTATCAAGTATATACATCATTTTGCCTATTATATCCAATAATGTGTCTAGTTTTGCTTCTCTATCTATACTTGAATCCATGTTTGTTCAGAAAGAGGTCACTATATCTTTTCAACCAGTTCAGAGTCTTCTACTAGTGGAGTCATTTGGTCTTTTGGGAGTTGTGGAGTTGCCAAGTGGAAGATTTCAAAATTTTTGAGATCAGTTGATGTCCACCATCAACAATTGAATACCAATCTTAGGAGGTTTGTGGGTCTTCTGAGGTCTTAAGGATGTATAAGATGTAATTCACTAAAAATTCCCCAGTGGAGTCGCCATTATGTTTGGGTCCTATGATTTGGCAGATTGGCATACCAAATGAGAAGGAAACATCAGAACCACTTTGGAATCCTAGGATCTAGCCTTCCTGGATTCAGAGAGGGATCTCTCTATCAGTGTCTTAGAATGATATATCTTTAAGGCTTATGATATGATATTAGGATAGTTATGAATCATAAGGTATTTGTTTTGGTTTTGGTTGGGTAGGATATCATCAAAATAAAGGAAGTATTTTGAAGGGTAAAGGTGTGAGTAAGTTGAAAGAATGGTTCAGCTGATAGGATATGTAAGAGACAGTATCAATCCATTGGGCTATGGAGTCACAAAAGGATTTAATTGAACAACAAGTTTCAAGAGAGGTCCATGGGGCAAGTCATCTATATCAAAGGATCTCTTTAGATTGATTTGTGATATGGAATATTTAAAGTGTTGTGAATGAAGCAAAGCTAATAACCATTTAAGAATCTATTAACTTCACTAAACATGAAAAGCCTTTCAAAGTAACTGTTTGAAGCAGGCCAAAGGACAAGGCAAACCATAGACTTCTTTGGGCAAACTTTTACTAAAGCACACTTTTCAGACAACAATCCAACAATCTAACAGATTACCTTCAGAAAGAATAAAACATATAAGAAAACAAAGGGCAGCCTAAGATTAGTTAAGGACATTGAACCTATCCTACTTTTGGCATACTCTTAAGGGAAAACATTTAAGATAAACATAGAAAGTAGCCTAAGATCAAGTAAGGACTTTGAACCTATCCTGCTTTCGGCATACTCTTAAGGGAAAAAATTTAAGATAAACATAAAAAGTAGCTTAAGATCAAGTAAGGACTTTGAACCTATCCTGATTTCGGCATACTGTTAAGGGAAATCTTCAAAACAACTGTTTAAGACTAAACAAGGGACAAGGCTAACCATAAGCTTCCTTGTTTAGGACTCTACTTAGCATGCAGTGAAAAGATCATTCAAGAACAATGTCTCAAGTTTTACTCAGCAAGACATGGACTCACCAACATTCCTTGACTGGTTATAATCTATTGAATTATCCTCAAACACACAATTAGAAGAAAACATAAAGATAAAGCTTATCAGTGAGAATTAGGGTACCTTTTACAGTAAATCCTAATCTAAATTTTCTGTTCTTTATCAGAGAAAGTGGACAGTATGAAAACATAAGAAAACAACAATTATATTAAGAAAAACATCACCATTGACATAGACCAGGATCCCATTAATAAGCTTGTATATTTGATGTTCAACCCAGTTACAATCTTTAAGTCAAATAGGTCTTTACAGCTCCAACTTCTCTTCTCTGCCTAATATTCTTCAATTACTCAACAGAGCTTCAGCAGCTTCAGCAACTATTTACATTCGATAAGTATCCAACCAACAACAATACTGGGCTCCTCATATGATATATATAGGTAAATTGAGGATGTGGAGTGAAAGGAAGGTCTAACTATTCAATTAATACAAAGTAAATGCTTCTCGACCTTTGGGAGGCCTAATGGAGAAGATATCTAATGTCTTAACTCTGTTAATTGATTTTTACTTTAACTTTCATCTACTTCAGTTACTTTTGTTGACTTTTGAGGCTTTTGGTAGCTGGCAATTACTTTATGAGCTGTGTTTTTTAAAATATATCTGACTGTGCATTTAATTTGTATTCTTTTGAGGTAAGAATTGTAGGTGGCATTTTTGGCTTTTCGGGGATTAATTGCTTCACCGTATCCGGGGCATTTGGAGGCCTTCTTACTGACCAGCTCGTCTTAAATACTTAACACCGATATTAACTTTAATTTCGGTACACTTTTATTTTTTTTCTCGTTGTATAGGTGGCGTGCATTGAGGGTTTGATCGTAGGTCAACTAAGTCATGATCCATCTGCTAAAACATGGAATTAACCCTTGATATCCCCTTTTCTGCGTTATTTGGGCCACAGAGGATCATCATCCTCGGCCTTGGAACTAATTTTGCTATGGGATGGCTTTATTTTAACTTTCCGCCATTAAACTTGCAACCAAACAACAAATTGTTAAGAAAAACCTACGTTATACAGGATTAAACTGCTTCAGGGGTGAGGAATGGTGTTATGGAGCAATGCGGAAGGGGCGATATGCATTGAGGGAGGGTTTCATGGTAGAAATCTGAGAACCAGGGTTTGAATATGGGTTTGGTGCGAAGATTGGATAAGCAGTTTGTAGAAAACTAAAAATGGTTTTTGCGCAGGAAAGAGTGGTAAGTGGTTTGGGGTTGGGCAGATGCAATATGTGTTGGAGGATGACACGTATCCCTCCAAAACTCCCCATTTTGCATCGTAGTTGCGCGTTGGGGAGGATTTGTGAGTTGGGTGTGAAGATGAATGGAAAACGTTGGATCTGGGGGAGCTAGATCAATGGTGTGGAATTAGTGCGATACGATAGAGTTGATCGATTGGAGGAGTGGTGGGACCGGAGGCATGACGTCATCTCCTTTGTCATGTTGCAGGGAGGTTAAGGGCGGGGTTGAGAGGCAAAGGTGAGCGCGGGCCGTTAGATTTGGAGGATCTATGGTCTAGATTATATTGGCGGAGGTGGACAAGAAAAGGAGTTGGGGAAGTGGGAATGGGAAGTTGCGAAGTCCGATTGTGCGATGGGGGCTTAAGGCTCATAGTGGGTGGTCATAGGCCTCGGTCTCATGGCAGAAAAAGGGCTAAGGGCTTAAGGCAAAGGCGCTTAAGGCCTAATGTTAAAAAGTGCAGAATAGGCCTAAAATGAAGGTTTTAAAGCCTTTTCAAGGATTCTGATAAGGTGCAAAAAGGGGTTTTTAAACCAAATAAAGGGTTTAAATGGTTTTAAGGGGGAATTTATATCAAAATAAGGGATAAAATGGAAAAATAGGTAAAATGAAGGGATTGTTTTGAGGAGATGAAAAGGTGGGAATTATGGCTTTGAAGGCAACTTTCTTTTTGAATCAACGGGTTAACTTGGAATGGGCTTGAGTGAATATTTTAGTGATCTAGATAGCTTTTTAGGATAATGAACACAGAAGGATATTGAACACAAGAGAATTCAAGAACTCACAGATAGCTTGAAAATTTTTTCTTGAAGTCTAAAGACTCGCTTTAGCCATCTTCGAACATGTCAAAATTATGGATCGCCGACACAATAAACAAGGGACCGAACCATAAAGTACAGCCGGCATAAACATGAGCCAGATAGAAATACAATGAGGGATCCCATATACATGTTGTGCCTGGGATAACATCCAGGACTTATACAATAATATCTGAGTACATGAGATACAAATACAACCCAAATGCCCCCTACAAGCGGGGAAGGGCTCACAAAATCTGACTGATACATGCAAATCAAAGAGGCGCTGCAAGCGGCTAAGGCTGACATCATCAAATATATGGAGCTGCATCGAGGGCTGCAATGAAGAGGTCATCCGGGCATGTGGGGGGCTACCTGCAGGGCCACCCCTCATGAGGGCTGAGACATCTCACACACACCCGGGAATCACCGATATCAACTGCTACATCACTGAGCCATCAAGTATATGGATCTCGATCATGCTGAAAGGAGCTGGGGCTAAGAAAAAATCAAGTCAAAGGGAAATAAGGAGTCCCTTTGCCTTATCGGAGGCACCGAACAAAATTGGAAGCTGGAACCAAGGTACACCGCCCTCTAGACCTGTCTTTTGGAATGTATGATCTGATGTCGACAGAAGGAGGTCCGCCATAGGTGAGGAAATAAGGGATCATCAACCGAGGCATGAGAGAAAATAGTAGAGCGACTGATAGGCTAACACCATGGATGATGATGAAATGGGGGATACTGAGTAGCGGACGAACGACTTCCCTTGTTGGAGCATAAAGGGCATGGATGACCTAGCAGCAACTGACACAATATCATGAGGGATAGGGGACAGCGGGATGGAAGGCCATAATGTGCGACATGAGAGAGGAACCAAACAATGAAGGATGGAGGACTATAGAGGGATACAAAGGGACTTGGGATAGACTCCATGGATGCGATGATGACTCAACTCGAATGCTCTAAATAAGGGAGACGGGATGATGCTGCCACACAGAAAAGGTCCAATGGGGACCATAAAAACATGAGTACAAGATATTTACTCACAACGAAAATCGACACAAGCATGGAAAAGTATGAAGGAAAAGTGGCGCCCCAAGTACAAGTGTTGCAAGTGAAGAAATTCGATTTTGGGGAGTGGTGAAGTGACGCTTCATGGACAAAATGTGTCATGGTGAAGTATCAAATCATGAAAAACTAACAGATACCCATTTGAGGGCTCAATGAGAGCTTTCCAATGGTAAAGATAGTTTGTCATAATGAGCTACGGTTTGGCCGCAACAAGCGAAAGAAAAATCAAGGGTTTTTCTTTTAATAAGGCATTTTACTTCCAAATTCACTCATTTTCAAGTGTAGCTGTGGTGAATGTAGAGAGGAGGGAAGGCCCTAAATCTTGCGGCGATCCTAGCGGACTAATCGACCATTGGAATCGAGATCCGTCAGTTGCAGGTAAGAGGCCTAACCGTACTCTTTTAATTGAGGGAATCAAAATTTTAGTTTAGGCACCCAGAGCTCATGAACAAGCCAGGTCACACTTTTTGGGGTCTGTTATGTGTCCTGGGTAGCAGGTATTAGGTAGAAAATTGTGACCTGTCCTAGGAAATGAACTGAAAAGTGCAACCTGTCAGAGAAAGGGGGTTTCAATGCTGGTTTTGGCAGAGATATGGGATTTTTATGGTTGAGGGGCATGGATGCCCCCAAGCATGTTATGGTCATGCCAAAATGTATTTAAAAAAGGGGAATCTAAACACATTTAAATGATGTGGTGTGCCATTTGTTTTCGTTGTGGTTATGCAACTTGAGAAAGGGAATGGAGGATTACCAATCTCTTTTGGTACTGCATATATGAAGCAAATGGACTAAGTTTCTGGGTTGGCATACATGGTGTCACTATCCCAAAGAGTGGATTTGGGAGATAGTGAATTGGTGCTCTCCTAGAAAACCCATAGGTTGGTCAAAAAAAATGTCTAGGGGACTGGGTTATTGATGTAAGGTGTAGGAATGATGAGGGGTATCATCCCTAGAGTGATCTGAAGTGATATGGGACTCTAGAGGTTCTTCCCTAGGCAGGTGTTATTACTGTGACTCAAAAAAAGAGAAGAAAAGAGATATCAATGCCTTAGAAATAAGCCACTTCGAGGGGCTAACCTCCAATACATTACATGAATGAACAATTCTTGGATGATACAATTTACAAAACCTCCTTTCTATATATAGGAGTCCATGAGGCCATAATGTAATCCTAGTGGGCCACAATGTAATCCTAGCCGACCTAACAATAATAATTTAAGGGCACAATAATAACAAAATGGGGGTTAAAAGGGTACAATAATAACAATAAGGGGGGCTACACTAATATACTAAGGGGCTACACTATTAATATAAGGACTTAACATGCCCCTCTCCTTCAACAAGTGTTGTCCTCAACGCTTGATTATTTCTTGATGCTTCTGTATAAAATTCTCATCCTCCCATGTGAAATATTCTACAGGAAAGTTCTTCCACTTGCTGAGATACTCTGAAATTGATCGTACTTGTCGATTTCTTGTTTCTGTGACTGCTTCATAACTTCTTTCAATGTCATGTTGATCTTCATGTTGTTTCATTAGATTCTGCACCAAAGTTGGGTTATCCTTTGAGAGTTGGAGAACTTGTTGTTGATGCTCGATGTGATCTTCCATTAATTTATCATCCATATTTGCTATTATTTGATCCTTCAAACCATCCAACTTAGCCTCCATTTCTGCTTTTAAACCATCTATTTCATCTTCAATTACTCTTCGTAAGATTGAAACTTGTTGCACTTGGTACCGTAATTTTGATATCTCATACTGCAACTCTTCCTCTTCATGCGTCATAGTATCTGGGTGCAGAGGGATTAATTCGAGAAATAATTATTTCTGAGGCATATTTTAGAACCAATACTGATATGCCCCCTTGGAATAAATTCAAGTGATTCTTCAAACAAGACTTATGCAATTAAAACATACCACCTTTTTCTTGTTTTGATGGCTCAATGTGAAATTGTATTATCTCTGTGATTAGAGATCTTCATCTCTAAAATTCATGCAACAGTATCACCTCTGAAGCTACTTTCCAAATGCAACTCGACGCGAGTGCGATTCACCAAGACAAATTTGTGTCAATCTCCCACAATGACCTAATTAGGACTGGTTCGATCTAATTAGGACTGGTTTAGTAGAGCTCACTTGTAGGACTTGCCACGTGTCACTGTTTCGTCCTTTGTCTCTGAAATTGATAGCCAAGAAATTAGGTCCGTGTACTTGCGACCACTTTTAACGGGACTCCAATCCAATCTCCAGAGAGAGATTTATTGAACTTTTCCCACGATCACCTCTTTGAGATGCAATTCAGGAGCCTGAAAAAGCACTACCTTCCACAGATCATATCTCCAAAAATATTGCAAACCAAGCTCTGAAATTTTTTTATGAATTTCCCCAGGATTTCAGCTTCGCACCATACAAATTTCAGATTCTGAACCTTCGTAGAAAAAAATTTATAGTGAAAATGCCACGATGACCTGTTTAGGAGCTTGAAAAAAGACCTAAATTCCACAGATGATATCTCCGAAAATATTGCGAACTAAGCTCTGAAATATTTAGACAATCTTCCTCAGGATTTCAGCTTCGCACCCTAAAAATTTCAGCTTCTGAAACTTCGTAGAAAAAAAGTTATAGTGAAAATGCCACGATGACTTGTTTGGAGCAGCGAAACCCTAGAATCCCAAGCTCTGATACCAAATGTTGTGTAACCAGCTCCAAAAAGAGAAGAAAAGAGATATCAATGCCTTAGAAATGAGCCACTTGAGAAACTATAATACAGCTAGTTAAATGGGCAAACCTAGGATCACAGGGCCGAGAAAATTCACCAGCTCTTCACATGTAGCTATCCCAGAGCCCGAAATGTAATCTAGTAGGCCACGTAAAATTTTTCCCAGCCTAACAATAATGTAAGGGCACAATAATAACAATATGGGGGTTACAAGGGTACAATAATAAAAATAAGGGGGGCTACACTAACATAATAAGGGGCTACACTATTAATATAGGGACTTAACAATGGGGAATAATAAGGGTATTAGAGTCAACACGACTAGATACATTAGGAGAGTTGTGGAGAATTTCTTCTCCTATTCTCTCAAATGTGGGTGCCCCCTTACCCAAACATTGGGTGTCAATGTAATGGCCACAAGGTGTATGTGGTTCGACTGCATAGGTTCGATGTAAAGGGGGATAGATAAAGTGAGGTGTCGTGACTACTTCCATAATGTCGTCATCGTAATAGAAGATGGGGTGACTAGTGGAAGAAAGACCACCTGACGTGGCGAAGCTACCTGACTCATCATCATGAGAAGAGAGGTTCACATGTGCATCGTCATGGGGGGTGATGGAAGAACAAGTAGATGAAGGATCCACCAACATTGAGCCCAAGGTGATCGCTGAAGGGAGGTCAGGCGAAATAGAAGGGAAAGTCCCAGGGGAACCTTCCACCGTGGATCTCATAGATGATGACAGGTAGTGGACAATGGCCAAAGACTCTATCATTTCGACATCCGAAGGGGGAATTTCTATTTGAGTGGATCCGTCCTCTGGTTCTGCTAAAGAAAAATGCGTAAATAAGGGAGCGGTGGACTCGTTGCGCTTGGAATCAAATTGGCGAATTGCCGCTAGAGAGGTGTGGAAGTCCTCGAGGTGGGGACAGAGGTGGGTATAATGGCCATGGAGATCACACAAAGCACAGGGGTGGTTGGTGTGAATAGTCTTGGGGTTCTTGGCTGTGGTTGAGGAAGGAACAAAGGTTTTCGAGACCGTAGATTCAAGGAACGCGACATTAACCATTGGCTTGAGATGAGGAATTCAGGAAAATTATGGGTGACATGACCGAAAAAATCACACAAAGCACATGGAGGTGTACACTTTGGAGGTTGAGGAGGAGCATGGTTTGTCGGGGCAGTCTTGTCTTTGGGTGCCTTCTTGCGAGCTTTTCCCTTCTTACCTGAAGTGGTCGCAACAGGAGATGGTTCCTGTTGAGGTGGCTGAGGCACTATAGCAGCAAGAAAATTCATAGGGAGCGGTTGACCCGGGGTCAAAGCAAAATAAGGTTTGGGTTGACCAGGCAGGGTAGCAGCTGGGGGATCAAGGTACTAGACGGGAATCCCCAAGGTCAGGTTAGGAAGAGAGAGGGTAGCCATGACAGGTACCATGTACACTCTAGGAGGGGGAGCTAGGAACAGTATCTCACTAGAGGGGTAATGGCTAGGCGAGACGGCTCCAAGATGGTTAAAGCCTGGAGGAACCATTCTAGGAGGGTAAAGAGGCTCATGGATACCAGCTGTAGGTGGAGGGCTAGGAGGAGGAGGTCCAAAAGGCTGAATCGAAGGGCTAGGAGTATACTGCAGAGGGTAAGGAGGTTGATGACTAGCCGAAGCGGGCCACTTGAGGGTAGTCGGAGACAATTGCATCATGTAAACATTCGATGAGCTGGGATCAGAGACAAGAGGAAGAAGACCATGGAATTTACTGAGCAGAGAGGATTCTTTGTAGACTCCGGGTGAGACACTAGTCTAAGGATCGACGGTTTGCTTATTTGCCACTGAAGATATGATGGACTCAGGGGAGGTCTGAGACTTCAGTTCGTAATATGTCAACTGGTCAATGGTGAATATATTTCCGTTATGAGGGAAGGAAATCTTGCGGTAAACTACATATGGGACAACAGACATCGCATAGGTGTAGCTACGAACCAATAGAATGTTGTAATCTAAGGGGGCATCTATGATTTCTACGTCAACGCAAACAGTCTTTCCCGCAAGAGTAATAGGAAAATTGCGGAATAGGCCAATGGGCTGGGAGGCGTGACCATCCCACACTCGGAGAGTGATCGTGGAAGGAGCCAACTCAGGTGATTCGAGTTGCTTCCAAACCGAAGCGGACATCACACGAGTGGATGTCCCCTCATCAATGATGCACTGAGAAACGTTGGTGTTCCAGATCTTGACTGGGATTTAGAAGGCGATGGAAGCAAGGAGAGGAGGATGTTCTGACCGATCAACATAGAAGACAATCATTCGATCATCAGAAGGATCTAAAATTCCCATGTTATATAGTATAGCTTTTCATTGTGAAGGGCACGACTGGAGGAGTTCCAGCGTCGAAATGGCAGTAGGAGATTGCGCCAAATCATCTACTATACTATATGAATGGGCAGCTTTTCTAGAAGCGGAATTTCGGCGTAGTGGTCACTTAGGGATCTTTGTATGAACCTCTGCCTTAGGCTGAGGGATCTATAAGGGACCATTAAGTGTCAAAAGAGGCTCTGTAGAGATCGAAGGATGTGGCTCGAGGACAAACGTAGCAGAAGGCTTGTTTTACTGACGGGAACGAGTCTGAAGATTGATGTCTATGGTGATATGTTGGTCAAAATTCATCATGAGAATATGGTAATCGGAGGTACCAGATAGAAGAGGTTGAGTGGCCACCCGACCTTCAGGTGGTTGGGTAGCCACAAATCCTTGCTGAGGGAAAGGATAAGTAAACATAGCCAGCTGACTAGGTGCAACACTGGGAGGGACGGAAGGGGAGGCTTGTTGTCCTCACAATGTTGCTTGAGAGTCCCACATCTACTTCATCTGTGGTAAAAGAGGACAATCATGCGTGTAATGACCATAAACACCATAACAAGAACAAGGTTTGTTCGTGCGAACAAGCCTGTCCTGCTTGGGCTAAGTTCCTTGTTGCTGGTTAGCAGTGTTAGGTGCATTATTTTCAGGATTAGGTCCAGGATTACTGGGAGAAAATTGATTTTGAGTGCCTTTCCTCTTCTTTTTGGAAGGAGGAGGATTAGTCGTGCTCTGCTGTGCACACACCTACCTCTGAGGGGGCGGTGGTTGCTATTGTGGGGGTTGAGAAGGAAAGGGAGGAAGAGGTACTAATGCTGGAGGAGCTGGAGCACTAGGCTATGGGTACGAATAATAAGGAGGTTGGATAATATTGTGTTAAATAGGAGGTTGGGAAAAAGGAGGAGGCATGCTGTATCCTGGATACATGCTACCGGGAGGGGGAAAAGTACAGGAGGTGTTGGCCCCTCCCGGAGGAAATTCATAGCCCATGGGAGGCTAAACGTATGGATGAGAGAGAGATCCATCGATACTGTTGGCGAAAAGAGATGCCCCTGGAGCGTTGGCACCACCGGGTCTAGGAAGATTAGGTAGAACGGTATAAACATAACTTGACTGAGCGTAGATTAGGTTGTATTTTACCGCAATTTGGAGAATGGATTCTTCGGTTTGAGGGAAATGCGATTCGACATATTTTCTGATAGCAGACAAGAGAGATCTAAGGAAACAGTCCATGTAGACACAGTATTCGAATGTAGGGGCTCGACATAGGCTCTTTCTTCTCCGCCATTCCTGGACATGATCGGATAGGCAGGTTGCAGATAATTGATGAAAAGAAGTCAAGAGTTCGGTACCAGTGTCATAACGAAGGGGAAGCTGGAAGTAAGATAGAAAAGCCTGAGAAAGAGTCGCAAAGGTGGTATGAGAGGATGAGGCCTGATCAACATACCACTTAGAAGCTTCACCTGTAAGCGTATGTTGGAACAACCAAAGATGAAAAGAGTCATCGGTAATGGAGTTAGACGAACACCACATGTGGAAAGATCAAACATGATTTGTAGGATCTTCTCCAGCAAGCCCTTCAAACTTGGGGATGTTAGAAGGGAGCTTGGGCAGCATAGTAGGCCAACTAACATCATGGTGTATAGGGTCATTGATCAACTGGTTAAAATCGGGAAGACTGAGGCCTGCCATATAGGGGAGCAAGGGAGCAAGGAGGTGCAGGATCAACTGATTACAATGTCGAAACAAGGGCAGAGAGGTGTAGGATAAATTGATTTCAATGTTAAAGTCTTTTCTTGGCGGTGTTAACCAAGCTCTTCTTCACTTAGGGTGTGTGTGTAAAGTGTGTAGATTTTAATTTTTAAACCTAGACGTTTGTAGAGAAAAGAAAAAGTGTGTTGTTTAATTGTAAATAAACTTGCACATAACAGTATATGAAATTGAAATAACAGGAAATAAACAGATAATAATGAAATAATATAAACCCAAGGAGGCGGGCCTCTCAACAAGTAGTTTGTAAGTGGGAAAAAAACTAGTCAAAACACACCAAAATAGCCAATAGATCTAAGGTCGGGAGGGACAAGGATCTAAAGGTCATATTTGCTGGAAATTGGTGCCGAAAAACAACAAAAAAATCAAAGGAAATATCACTGTAAATGAGGTGGCGAAAGGCTATCTCCTAGAGGGAAACGGAGTGGACCCTAGAGGAAAACCCAAATAAAGCTAAATGAGGTGATTTGGATGGATAAGTAGCCAATATGTAGTGGATCTGAAGGTGAGGTATAAGATCTGAAAAATGGCTGAACACTCTGAAAATTTCAGACAACCTACAACAGCTAAAACTCTTCCACAAAGTGTGGAGGGTACTAAAGCCCTAGGGGGCTAGGTTCCAACTTAGATGAGTAAAACAGAACAAGTACAGGTCCAAAACAGGTGGAGACGGAGGTTAGAAAATGTTGAACAGAGGCCCAAAAAAACCCAAAAAACTTTTAGAAAAACTCCCGCAAAAAGTCCAAGTCATAGTTTCTGACCTGTTTCTTGCCGAGGTCACAGTTTTTGGGTAGATATCCGTGTCCTGAAGCTCCAGGTTGCAGGTTTGGGGCCAAAAAGTGCGACCTGCACCTCTGGCACTCTCGGGAGCAGGTTTCAGCAGAATGTGTCATCTCAGTTGTGGCTGATGTCTGTCACCTACGCAATAGGTCCGAAAACACACATAAGTTAGAATTTTTAATGTTTTAGGGTTTTATAGGTTAAAAACAACATCAAGAAAGGAAAAAAAGAAGCTGAAAAGAAATCCTAGGGTTTGAAGTAGCTGGATATGCAGGGATCTAAAAAACGACAGCGATTGTAATCATAAACCCATGTGGAGTAGCCAGTTGTTAGTATGAATCTTAATTGCAAGTGTACGAAAAAAGACCACTTTAGTTGTGCATAACAAACAACCATAACAGCAAAGATGGTGACCAATATCTTCAGATCTACAATTAGGTGATCAAGATAAATGCTGCAAAAATCTAGATCTATGCATCAAAATACATTAAGCAATAAATAAAAAATGATATTTACTCCATGCATCCAATAGACAATACAAGAATATGTTGAATGAATTTTATATTAAGGGAACCTGGGAGGAAAACATAGAAGGATGTTACCAGTTCTCCTCAATGGGATGGGTTCTTGTAAGTCCTCAACACTTCAGATCTAAAATTCCTCTCTCCATGGTGTCAACCAGTTAAAATAGAACTCAAAGGAAACTCTAAACAAAATAAAATATGACAATGATGGCGGACAAAGTCGGACCAAAGTATAGATCCGATCTTTAGGCAACAAAAGGTAGTGAATGAATGGAAAAACCCTTCTATTTATAACAAAATATTGAGTTAGTCTAGATATTGGTGCATGATTAAAATATTATTAACCAAATCAAGATCCAACTTTTATGGAATATTTTATTATATTTGTTGGGGGGAAAAAGAATTTGGCTTGGGTCAAACCCCTTTATTTGTAAATAATAAATAAATAAATGATTTATTTATTATTTTAAGGATGTGGTTGAGTAATAATCAAATAAATAATGATTTATTTAATTATTAATGAATTATTTAGTCAAATTTAACAAGGAGTATTATTTAAATAAGGTTTAAATAATTATTCCTAGAAAATAATAAGATAAATAATAATTTATCTAATTAATTTTCCTGTTTTGGGTTAAATATGACCAGGAATATTAATTAAACTATTTTTTAACTAATTATTCCTTGAGGAAAATCAAACAAATGTGGATTTATTTAATATTTCCTCATGGGGTTTCCTGTTTAGACCATAAACAACTTAATAAAGGTGTTTTACTAAGTTATTTTTCATAGTGAAAGCAATTTTACTTAGAGTAAAATTTCTCTTACATGGTGTACTTAGGTCCATCTAATAGTAACAGGTTATATGACCAAAAAATGGTGTAACATTAATAGTATCTCTCGCTTACGCCTTCTTGGAATAAAGAATTTTTAAGAGGGGGAGTGAATCAGTAATTGTGAGGTTCTTTAAAAGTTTAAGTATGAGATTTCTATTTATTTTCACTATAGTCAGTTATGTGTGAGAGATTTCATACACAACATAAATTAAAAACACGATAAGTCATCCAGATGTACATACAATCCATCACATGAGAAACATACACATTTTGACATAGGTATTTTTACGTGGAAAGCCAGAGGGAAAAAACCAGCAATTTTGTTGTTGTTATGATGTAAATTAATCACCTACTTAATTACATCAATTTTCTTTTGAGCACCCACTCATAGGAGGCACCAAACCCGTTAAGAAAGAAAGCCACTACTTTCCAACAGGAACCCACCTCTTAATAATGCAAGACACGACCTGTTATAGCTACTTTTCTACTTTCATACAATTTTCAAACTGAAAATAGAGGAAAATTCATATAGAAAAACAAATTTGGTCTTCTCCAGCATTAGTTCCCTTTAGCTCCCCATTTATCCTTCAAATTGTGTTCTCTATATTCAACTCTCCAGTTTTCCTTTGAACTGTGCTTCTCTGCTGATCACCTAACACATGTCTCAACATTGTTATACACCTTCACTTAGTGACACTTAGTTGAGTCACACACCCACAACATTTCACACTTTCTCTCCTAACAATTTTGCATAACACGTTCCTTTCATAACTTATCTCCACTATTTTTTTCTCTCCTACGCTGTGATTAATGTTGTCTCTGCAACACAGTGCTCGGAAGCATACTGTTGCATGGTTCTCCAATTTGTTGTTCCACCAGAGTGAAAGGCCACTACAACTGCATTAATCACTTAGAATGGGCTCCATATGATCTATATTATAATTAATGAAAAGATTGTACCTAAAACAATAAGGCTCTTACATGTTGTTGTATCTTGTGTTCTTAGTCAGAACAACTGATTTAATTTAGAGGACGAGCATCTAAATTCAAATCTACGGGTAGGATTAGTTCACTCAATGTCGGTGTGGTTCTTCAACAAGGCTCATTCTGTGCTTCACTCTACCTGAATTCATACTTCTGAAAAAATATCTCCATTATCCTATTACATCTCAACACCTAGTCATTATAACTATAATAAATTTGAGAGTAGGATATACCAAATATGCCACGCTAAGAATTAATCCTCAGTCCACCAACACATTCAATGTTCTCATCCATTTGAATTTTTCCTGTACAAATGACATAGATTTCTTGAGCTTGTTCAAAGAATTAATTCTCAGTCCACCTGCACACTCGAATATTTACTCAATTTAAAGTTTTCTTGTACAAACGACATGGATTTATCAAGCTTGTTTCAATATCCATTACTCTCATTTATCTCTTTGTGGTGTGAGGAGAACTCTAGGTTTGACTGTACCAGATGACATTAATATGCGACAGGTCGAAGTCCTCATTTCCTTTTATCTCAATTTTCCGGTAGACAACATTCCTTCTAGTGTAAAATCCTTTAGGTATTTAACACACATAAACACTACATAACCATGTCATGGGCACACCTTCCAATGGAGGTTGGGAGGTCGGGAGTCAGCCCCATTGTGTTTTCTTATGCGCTTGCATTTGCATCAACTCCCAACTTTATTATAGGCCTGACTTAAATATTTTTATTTTTCTTTGGGAATTTTTTATGGATTTCAATGTTGAAGACCAAATAACGGGTAAATATTCACAAAACCTCCCCTTGGTGCAAACTTCAAGGATTTTCCACATCACCATCTTACGTCATTTTGACATCATCTAGGCCACAGGGAACCTTCTATATGGTGACATGTGTCACCTAGATTTGGCCCATTAGGCTACCCAAGAATGTTGAATATACCTGTAACATGTCCCTTGTATTGTCACATCACACCAAAACCATCTTCCATAATGCCTGCACCTAGTACCACATAGGTTGGGGGTCAAGAGTTGAGATTTTTTACCGTCAATTCTTCTATGCGACCCTGACCTCTGACTAGCCCCGACTTCTGAGTAGGAGATGGTCCCACATAGTTCGGGGTTAGGGGGGGGGGGGGGGATGTTCCTTTGATAGTTTTTTTATGCGGGCCCAATTTCTGACTTGGCCTAACTTCTGAATAGGCCCGACCTGGTTCAAAATATGCTCAAGTCCTGAGAAATGAATTCTCTATCTGCAAAATGCAACTGCATGTAACTCCTGATCTAGAAGGCCTTTTCCTAACTTCAACATACCATTGAAAATATATTCCAGAACACTATCTAAATATTCCACTTTCACGAGAAACTAAGATGATATATTGAGGTATAATTTCTTCCAAACTCTTATACTTCCAAACATCCTAATCATCTTTTGATGACTTCTCAACTAAGCCTGATACTATGATGATTCTCTACAGAATACTGCAACAAGCATGGTACTCCACTGGAAAAATCATGCTCACATCAATGCTAGTTTGGTTAACATCTATGCCAACATACCAAGTGCCACCAAACATTTATACAATGACAATTTTCTAAAAATATTCCCTTTTAGAATTGATGCCAACAACATAATCTCCCCCTAAAAATAGGTATGGTATTCCATTGCTTTTCTTCTCTTAAGCGCCAGTGATCTAATCCCCCTTTGGCATCAATGGCAAAGGATGCTCTTGAAAACTCCCCCTAAACCAATGAAACTAACTCTTAAATTGATCCCACATGCTGAGTATCTTCCAACCACTAGTACAAAATGGCTAATTAGTTACTAAAAAAATGACTAGAATTTGCATATAAACGACCATTTTTCGGTTGGTGACCAATAGTAGCTAATTTACAATATCTTATAATGTGACCAATTGGTCATTAATTTAGTCATTAATTGCCACAATTAATGACCAAATATAAAACAAAATATATTACTATATGATCATCTGAGAAAACTAATTAATAACCAAATAAATATGACCAAAATGTTGTACGTGTTATAAGATACTATAAATTAGCTACTAATAGTCATATATATGCAGACTTTAGTCATCATTTGAAACCAATTAATGACGAAATAAATATAACTAAATTTTTGTCATGTTATAAGATACTGTAAATTATCTACTAGTAGTCGTATATATGCAAAATTTAGTCGTAATTTGTAATAAAAAAATTATCATTTGCAGTAGACATTTATATATTTTCGGTAGTTTCATATTCATTATATAAATGAATAATTTAGTAGTTTTAGATTTATTTTATGTGTTTATTATTAATCAACATAAGTTAACTAGTATGATTTTGCGACTAAATTATAAAAAAGTGCCATACAATGTGCATGTTCATCTAATATGAAAAAACAATGTTACATATGTTAATTACAATACTAAATAATAGAAAGTTCAAATATAAATAATTTCAACCGCAAATTATATTATATAAAATTTCAAGTATCAAATTATGAGTTTCAAACTTAATATTGGTTGGACTATAATTTGCACATTAAATATTGTTTCATCACTTCAAAATGTTATCATTGTGTTTCCAAGGCATTGTAGGTGAATTCACCAACTCTGAGTACTTGACCATCAGTCTCTATGTTCGTGTCTTATGCAGTATTTTAGCTCTATGGGTACCACTAGACCAATTCTCTTCTCTCTCCCTCTCTTTGCAATTGTCACTCTAGTGTTATTGTTCTCCTCTTTCTTCAATTCCTGCTTCTTAACATCAATATTGAGTTCATTTTTTGAAAACGACAGAAAATACAATGAAAAGTATAAGACATAAAAAATGATGAACACTAGAATATAAATGAAAGTAGACTATAAAGGATTTATACAACATATACCTCAACATCAGTAATCTCAATGCCATTTTTCCCTGTAAAAGGAATAAACTTGAACAAGTTTTCTTCAGTTGGGCGATAGTGGCAGCTATGTAGCCAAATGACCTGTATAAACAAAGAAAATAAAACGTCACCTTAGAAAAGAATAGCTTAGTAAACTTAGTATTCAACCTCCAGGGAAAGCTTAAGAACAATCATGCCAACTAAGTTACATGCTAAAAATCTCAAGTTTCATATTACTTATGCAAAGTGGGAGTGCAAACACAACTCCTAGAAAATGCCAAACCTAAATCTAGAATAAAATAAAATGAAGTAAAAAGTATACAATAATAGGATAGCAATGTATACATGTGTATGAGTGGATAATGAAGAAGAATAAGTGAATAAGTATAGGGCTAGAGGTCAATGATGTCAAGAATTCCAAAATCGGATGATAATTTCTTCTGATAAGAACGACTCTTTGGGTCCATTATCACATATTAATATGCCAACTAGTCTATATCAAATTATTGATGTTTTTCTTATATTTATGGATCACTAGAATATGCGTGGATAAATTTCAAAGACAAATCCATTCCCATTGTGTTCCTTACAGGTGGTACAATATATTAGTTGTGATTTGGAGAAAATTTCTAGCATCGAAAATATGTAACAATCACCACTAGTAATATCCCAAATAGGCATAAAAAATATTTAGAAATCACCACTAGTAATCCACCAAATAGGATTATTTTGGAACGTAACTTTCAAATTCTAGTTGATATATGATTTTTTAATGGAAAAACCACACTAAATTACAACACCAAACTTCCAATTTGAGGGAACACTTGTGAGCATCCTAGTGTATTTTGGAGGCTAGATATTTCACTCCCTGGAGACAATGCCTCTATATTGATTAAAAAAGACAATCACTCAACTCAAAACATCAATGATCATTATAATGAAAAGATAAAATAAGAGTAGTTACACCCGTTTTGCAGATTTACATGCAAAGCACTAATAGTTTTCCCATATTTACCATACATGTAATTTCCAAGATATAATATATCGATTGATATTTTACAACATATACTTGATTCAATACAAACAAGAATTAACATATTACAACAATACCACCAATTTTTGATCCTCAATTAGATCAAACTAGTTAGCACAAAAAATCCAAGAAAGACAAACAAGTAGAAAAAACAAATCCATCAATTAATAATCAATAAAAAAAGGATAATATTTTGTTGAAGCTTGATAAACAACTATAAATATTGACAATCCATTGCAACTACTGGTCTTGTTCAATGAGAGATATTACCTTGAAAACTTATCTTCCAAATTCTTTGTTCCATCCATGAAGCTTTCTTTTATCCTCAAAACAGAATTCACATTCAATCTTTTAGGTTTCTGAAGGTGGTCAAAGGCCTTGCCAAATGAAGTAGTGAATTTCATTGATTATCATAAAATGATTCTGGTACTGAAAAATATAGTTTGACCATGTGATAGACAATTCATGCAAGTAATTAAAAATTTGTGTACAATATTTCTTAGAAGACTTCATGTTAAAAGGAAAACTTGCATATTTTGGATAGAAATAGCAGCTTAACAGAGATGGTCGATATTACAAAACAATAGAGTGGATATAAAATTGCAAGGAGAACTAAAAAAATCCTAATTGTAATATAGTTGTTTGATTATTCTATGTGAAGCCAACTAGCTACATACAAGTTTTCATTTTCAATTTTCTTTCCCATATCATTATTGGAGATGGAAGCTAAATTTCATGCATATTGCAAGTTTTTTTTAGGAAAAATATATGTTGCTTTCTCATATTACACACTTGTTTTTCCATGAATAATCGCAATAGGTATTGGAGGCATTAGTTTCTACATCAGCCGAGTTGTCAAATTTAACCTTCTCTTTACTTGAGGCACTGATCCTTCCCCTTCTTCTTTGTTATCAAACTCATCTTTCTCCTATAGTAATCATAGGAATAATTTGGGTTCATGAAGAATAAAGATACTCATATGATGTCTTCAAAGTTGAAAGGATGCATTTTTATTATTTAACTACTGGTAAAAAAGTGATAGGAAGACCTTAAATATAATCATACCTTTTTTGTGAAGAAGTTTGTTGCAAATGCCCATGCTAGCACAACATCACTAAAAATAAATGGTCAACAATAATTTTTTCTTTTCCATAGCATGAATGTTGCCTTAGTCTTCATAAAGAAACATAAACCATTTCAAACTACAAGGAATAAACAAAAATAACACCATTGATATGAATTCACTAAATACTAACAACAAAAAAATAAGTGAATTTGCTAGGTAGTAGCTCAAAACCTTGTAGTGGGAAGATGCCCTCAAGCTTGAGTAATGTTTATATGCCAGGGAATGAGCTATGACACTTGTTTCTTACATTTACTAGGAATAAATGCAACTGGAGCTCAAATGTTTTCTATTGGTGTTGATATGTAGTGTGGCCCTCCATCATTGGCAAAGACAAAACTATTTGGATTCGCAGAGTTACTGCAGATTCAACATCTTTCATGTCTGGATTACTAGTGTGGCTAGTAATTATTGGTGTTAATCCTGATCGAGGGAAAAAATTCTCAAGATTTCTCCCCAAAGGAATATTTTGATAATTTAAAATTCCAGACCTTCTAGATTCACCCAAACTCTTATACATGGTAGGAACTTGAAAGCCTAAGAGTCTCTCACTAGTATGAGGCCCAAAATACTTTAATTTGGAATTAAAACATTGTTGATTAAAATTATTTCTATCACCCACCCTTGAAGACGACTGTGAAGATCCATAATATTATGATTATTGACTTGATTTTGTAACCAATTCTGCATAATTGAAGACATGCCTTGATTGGAGGATTCTTCATGTCTCTCTTTGATTCCTTGAGAAAAAATAATAATCCTCACAATTGACTAAAAATATACCTTTTGTTGTGTTGTCTTGTGTGTAGTCCCAAATTTGAACTTTCATATCCCATAATGAGGGTTCATTGTTTGATCGATGGATTTTTCCTTCAAATTTGGATCAATACCACAACTTCTAACATCTGCAATCTTTAGCCTTTTAACTACTTGTCTATCAAAATCAATCTACATGGTTGTCATTGGTGACATCCTACTAGAAGAAATATATTGATGGTGAGGAGCATCAGATGGTTAATAGGTTTGGCTTTTAACAAGATCATCATTGCAAGAATCACTTTGTTGTTGGGTAGGTGGACAGTAGCACAGAGATTTACTTGTGACTTGGAATCTTTCCCATATGTGGGATTGCTTTTCTCTTACTTATGAGCACAAATAATTGAATGAAAAAGGGAAGAAACATATGTAGTTGTGCCTGAATGAATTTTTGACAATAAAAATTGTCTTTCATCTTGCCCTTGAGACATAATATACAATTGAGGATTTTCTCCAAATTTCTAAAGTGGGAATGTGGTTGTTGCTACTGGAAGACCCATCACTAAGGTTTGAGGACAAAGAATCACACTCAGTTCCCTATCAGAAGGCATCTGTTGAAATGAAATTTCTTGTTTTGACAACACTCCCACAAAGGGTAGATACTAGGTATTAATTGTAGGTGGTCTAACGATTTGGAAATGAACCGAAGCTATTAGCTTTCCTACTATGTAAAATTTAATCTAGCTATCCGAACATGAGATATAGGGTTGTAAATTATTTCTAGGTCTTCCAATTGATAGTCGAAATGAGTCAAAACGTTTTGGAAATACTCTTTTAGATCCCATCGGCATCCTTTTCAAATTTTCCAAATTAGTTTTGAGGGAATTAAGTAGATTTGAAAATGAGAGTATCAAAGGAATTCTATAAGGTCATGGTAGATAATGTGCAGAATTTTATTGAGACTCTTGCAATCCCTGATTAGAACTCCTTGGGCCAAACAAGTTGTATTTACAAGCATAAACTGATGGCTTCTTCCAATTCCATCTTGAACAAGTAAAAAATTTTGATAATTTATTCGACTAACAGGCTGAGTTCAACGAGTGAGAGAGCCCTGCAACTTAGTTTCCCTTTCTATAGCAGAATTTAAGGAATAAATTGTAGACGACGTCATTGAATGGAGATTTAGCATTATTTTCCTTACAAAAGGTACATCCTATGAGCCTTGAAGTTAATGAGTGGTGATCATGTTACCCTTCATTGGCATGTCTTTGGGTGACTAGACCTGGAACTGTTGATTGAGGAATTGACATAAGTTGTCTACTGGAATTTGGGTGTTGAATATATTCTAACTAATTTCAAGGATGAATACCATAGGTTGTGAAGTATGTAGGTTTGTCCAAATTTACAACATTCTCTTTCACAATGTTGCAGATGATCTAGAGGGGACAGTTAATGGCATTATTGAGGTGGTCACTTGCAAGAATTTTACTTCAGTTATGTTGGATTAGACAGTTTCGTCAAAATAGGGTGGTGTTAACTGGCATCCCTAGAGGATTTAGGTAGAGGAAAGGGCTAAATAAGGAAATGGGTGATACTAATGATGAGGATCCCAATATAAGTAACAATAGAACATTGTTTGTCAATTATGCTTGTCATTTAAATGTTCTTGCTCATCAATTCATAATGCTTTGTTTCAAAATTTCAATAATTTTTTGGAATCATGGCTTGGAATACTAAAATATAACTTTTTCATTAGAATTTATTATTTTAGTAACTAAATCATTGATATCATATTGGTCCCAGTCCAAGTTCAATTGAAACCTCCACCAATTCCAGGTCATTGCCCAAGTTTTAAAACATTGGTTAGAATAGAAAAATTGCCATTGTCTATTCCTGTTGATTGAGTCTTATGTCCAAGGTGTAAGATTATAAGAGAGAATACTCAAATTTATAGCAAAAAATAGTGGAATGATGAAATGGGTTTGAGAAATCAGTGCAATAAGGGACTAAACTTGCTTGCCACAAAATTCATATATTTGCAAAAGAGGTAGGAATGTCACAATATTAATCTAGAGTTATTTCTCAATATTTGATATGTGTTTATGCGGTGATTGTTATGGTGTTGGGATTATCGTAATATATTATGGTTCTTATAATTTATTGGCATCTAGTAACTGTAACTATATTAAATATGACTGCTATGTAGTAGTGCAAAGTGACAATGTATAATTGTGGGCAAAAATATGACCTGCACTCTAGGATTCTGAAAATCATCCATAGCTCCAGCATGTATAGGAAACATTTATGATATTTTTATTGAAAATATGGGAAATTGACAGTTGGACAATAGCATTGATGGTTTCCCATCACACATGAGGATCTAGATCTTGGAATGACTTCAGAACAATCGAGCCAATTTTTTCACTGCTTTTTAGCATCACCTGTTTGTAGATCAGAAAAAACACAAATAAATCTTAATACTATGCACATTGTTCCACTTTTAAATGCCACAACAAAGTATATAAAGCCGATATTAAAAAATGAAAAATTTTGTTCCAGAAATCAAATAATTTTAATATGTTATTTAAACAAAATGGAATTCATATAATTATAACAAACAATGAAAATATCTCTACATATTTCCAGAAAATGTTTTCATTCAATAACAACAAAGTTGTTGACCAAATTTACTGAAATCATGTCAGGAAAATTAATCATCAAAGTAGTCCTCATTTATAATGGTTGTTTGAAGATCTTATTATCCCATTTGTGCATTTAAATAAGGGGCATTATTATTTCATAGATCAATGAATATTGCAACGTTGTTATGAAATTAAAATTTTCCATGTGTTTTATTGAAACCCTAACTTAGGATTGCATAGTAATGGAAATACCAAGAAAGGGATACTAAAAAAGGATCCCTTTTTCTCACATTCTATCAAATTTTTTTGAAGCATTACCATGTTTTGGGAGATATATTTTAGTATATTAATTTCATTAGCGTGATTACTGTTATTTTAGAAATTAGAATACTTCAATATGTAATTTAGACATAAACAAATATATAAATTTATGGAAAACAATGGAAGGATCTCTTCTTTCCTACAAATTATTTCTTCTAAAACAAAATTGTTGGGAACATTTATTGAAACCATGTTGAGCATATTAGAGTATCTAAAATAATGTAAACTACCAATCAAAGGATCCATTTTCCTCACATTCTATTGGATTCATTAGTAGCATTACCATGTTTTGGAAAATATATTTTATTATATTAATTTCATTTGCATTATTACCCTGTTTTTAGGCATGTAAGAATCTTTGCGAAAATGTTTTATTTTATGAAAATTGCAATAAATTCCATAACAACTATACTTTTGGGAATTTTATTACAAGCATAGAATAGGCACTAAGGAACTTATAATATATTATTAAAAAAACCAATCAACCAATACACTTAAAGTGGAGTGGTGTTTGGAGCAGGGGTTTAACTTCTTAAGAAAACCATCTATCCACGGGGGACCTTAAGACAATTGTCCATCCATTGGTTTTTTCATTCAATTCATTAACGAACTTATAATATATTCTCAACAAATCCAATAGAATAATATGGGTGACGTGGGGGGTGGAGGTGGATTTGGTGTAGGGCTTTGAGAAAATCATCTTACAAGGGGACCTTAAGACAATCATCCATCAATTTGTTTATTCATTCAAGGCTAAATGTAAATGAAAATCTAGTGGGAATTTGGGCAACTTATGTGATGGATGGATCATTAAGCCATTCGGTTTTTCCATTCTGGTTGTATTTTGTTGTCTTTCCCACACAAATGGAAATAAATAACTTTCAGGGCCTGGAACCTAAGGTAAAAGACTGGTGTGCTACGTGACACATCCATTGTTATTGATGTGTGTTTCTAGAGTAAACTTTCTACATTAAAAAGATGAAAATCGAAGATTCAGTGTGGGCATACCTTGGCATAGCCTTATTCAATCTCGGTGAGAGGAATGAGAGCATCGTGACTTTTTTTCCAATTAGGATCAGCCAAATACACAGGAAGTAACTTGGAGGCGGCGGGAACAATGGTATTTCATCCTAGAGAAATAACCAAAGCTATCCAATAACTCTTGACCAACACAATAATTAGTTGATTCATCGACATCCTCATCTTTAGTATTGGCATAATTCCATGAAATATTATCCTCAATATTATTAAGGACAACGACAGTGTCCATGTAATCTTCACCAGAGATTATATTTTCCAGAAGTTGGACCATTCCTTTTATCCTCTCTTTTTTAGATTTCTTGGCAAAAGAATATTTCCGTGAAAGAGATTTATGTGATTTTTTGCATCTAAGTGCACTATGCTTTGTCCTTCCCTCAATAAGCATGCTAACAACACTCAATGCACAAATATTCTTGTTGTTACATTTAGTTTCATTGGCATTTTTTCAATTCTTGGCATGTCCACTTCTTGGGTCGGAGTGCCCAAAAGGGAGAGATTAAAAAAAAAATAGTTATCATTTATGCTAGACTCGCTAACCAATTCTTCAATAATAGCCGGTCCAAAATCTGTGTCCTCTTCTTTACGTCATTGTTGATTGCTACATTTTTTTTTGGATGATATCCCAACACTAGTATCATCCATAACTTTTGTACTTGCCTTTTTATTTCCACTATATTCACTTGGTGAGTAACTAGTGCTACTCTCCTCTTAATCATAACTCAGCAAAGCATATAAATCTGCAGTGCCTTGTTATGCGGAAAATTCCTCTCTACAGACAGAGATGATCCCTCTAGCCCTAGAATGGGTCTAGTAACAAGAAGGAAAAATGTAGTGCCTCCTTTCTTAGATTGCAAATGGAAACAGATCACGTATAGATGACCTAACTCGATCTGATGTTGTTCCTCACTCGAATCCTTTGATCCTTTGCGCTTCGTAGTCAGATCCTTGCTGTCGCCAACACTTACTTACCTTCAGAAGAGATCAAATAATAATAAACATGAAAGCACAACATATATTTCACATAAACAATATATCTAGTTTATCAAGGAGTACTAGAAATCCAATCATACATTATAGATAAGAGTAGAAATCAAGAATCAATTATATCATATTAATATAGAGAGGAGGAGTTACAACTTGCACCTTGATGTTGCAAGTCTCCTTCAATGGGTCCGGATCCATGCATGTCTCCAAAGCGTTCGTTTCAGCTTGATACGAAAATATCAAAGGTCTCAACTCTCCTTCACTGCCTATAGAAAAAAATTATCTCTCTGATGTTCTTCTATATTTGTTCTAACTAGCAGAGGTATGGGAGGATGTCCATTTTATAGTGAAGGGAGAGGGAACATGGATCCACTTAAGGTGGGGAAATGGTTTATCCCTTTGGGTGGTTCCTCTTTTGTAGGAACAAGAAGCCCAAAGGGAGAGGTTCGGCTCTATCTTCAGGAACAAACAACCAGTTTTCCACCATGAAGCTTCTAGATATCGAAGCTTCACTTCCATTTTTAAAAAACCTTCCAAAAGTGGATCGGCGCGGGTATGATCTCCATTCCAGCGTTGATCAACACTTCTCTAGACAAAAAAAATAGGATTCAGCACGAGTGAGACAGGAAGAGGGTGCGCTGCTCTAAAGAAACATGTTTTTAAGGAGCTTCTTCAAGAATGGTCAACAAAGAGTTTGTTCAGTATACTACAAGGGATATACTGACACATTTTTGTGATGGAAAATAGACACAAGGGTCACTATTAAAGGTCCTCCAGGATCAGGAACAAGGAGTACATGGATAGTGACAAATTTCTGTGTAACAGATGCCCCCTAAAGCATGAAGGTCGAATAAGAGTGTGGGGTGAAATGCTTTATGAGTACGTGCCAGGACCAAGATGCCACCGTTGGAAATCCTGCGAAAACAAGCACATATATACATAACTGAAATCTCCAAGAGAAACACATGACATGAGGTATGGATGTAGCCATCCATAAAGAGATCATGTAACAGGATTCGTGGCATGGACACAACCATCCAGTAATAAAGAGGATCACAAATATGGACTCAAGGTATGGTCACAACCATCCAAATAAAAACGAGTCATGTTTACACTCATGAATAAAAGATATCATATCGCAATCTTGGCTTTATCAGACAAAACCTAGGGTCTTACGATCCATCACGACCTAACCGAGTACAAATTCAGGCATGCGAATGAGTGAACTGATGCAGAACATGCAAGAAAATCTCGAATTACTATTCATGATGTAAATTGTTAACAGACACGAGAGAGACCTCCAATAATGAAAATGGCCCTCAAGGTACTAGCACTACAATCGATGAGATGTGAAAAAGGAGTCGACGTCGAACACTCATGAAATCACCCAATCAAAGGCCAATGATGTGAACCTGTCATCAGACGTGAATAACCTGTCATTAGGGCATGTAGGCTCTAAGGTAATGAAAAGGTATCTCTAGATCAACTTCCCGGATAATGAGTCAAAGTCGATAGGAATCGATCCATCGAAGGAGGGCCATAACACGTCCCACATCATCAAAATGAGACAAAATCAATAAGATAGTGATGAAAGTGAATGGAGAAATAGGAAATTAATAAGACAGAGAATGAAATTCTCTTAAACATATCAGGGACACGACTCTGGAGTTTGGCAGTATTTGACTCAAATGGAATCAGAGGTCATTTTGACAATAGTGGTAATCGGATGAGAGGAAAACAAATTTCCCAAATCCATGGAGGAAAATTGACGAATGTAGGATGTCCCCTACCCGACACGAAACAAAACATATGTCATGTTCAAGAGCGACATACTTCCGATTCAACTGATAAATAATTTCCATTTCCCCCACCATTTCTAGTGAGTACCCCAATTATTTATGAATACAAGCTTGAAGTGGATAGCATATGCTTTCCATATAAGCTTGTCCTTCGGAAAAATCCATCCTAGTACATTTTACGAGCCCTAGGAAGGAGGAACTCAGTGTCTTCATGGTGACAGATACAATGTCGTTAAATTTTAACGAGCCCAACAAAGGTGGAAATCGATGCCTTTTCATGTTTAGAGATTTTTAAAAGAGGCAAAAAGAAAACTCCAGATGATCGTATTCGTAAATAGTCCCTCATACTCGAAAAGGTAGAAAACAAAGTCTGAGAGAACCTCTTAGCTGTGATTGACTAAGGTATTCATTTTTCATAAATAATTTATCCCATCCTGAGAAAGGGGTAAACGTATACTGGGTAAATGATGTTTCTTACACTTTAACGAGTTCAAAAAATCAAGAACTCGACAATATTTTCATGTTTAGAGAGTCAGAAAAGCACTGAAAAATGACTCCATGGGATTAATTTTTCATTTATTTTTAATCTAGTATGAAAAATTAATAAATGGGAACTCAGATACATTTCATCTATGAAGAAATTAACCCTGATGCTGCACAAAAATAAACCCATAATCTAGTTTCGAGTTAAAATCATTAAAATATATAAAAATATGATAAAACCCTAAAAAGCGACTTTGAACACTTATAAAAAATGAGGAAAGTAAAAACATTTTACTTTTTACCTTCTCAAGCTTTGGAAGAGATTTTTTACCCTCATTTACCTTAATTTTTCAGGAGCAGATCGCGAGAGATCTGGGAGGCTGATCAACAAACCGTCGACACCGAGTAATAGCCGCATCCATTCTATGCATTTCCATACTTGTTTTACCATTTTTCACATAGCACAACAATTTTGGGCAGGATATTTTACTCATGGAGTCGCGATGGATCGACGCAGGGGCCCTACATCGGGGTTGGTCCAATCTGCCATTTTTAAAATGGGCAGAGTGCCTATCGGCAGTGCTGTTTGTAAAACATTCGTGTTGTTTGTAGAGTGCAAAAGATAAAAAAAATCCTCTCAAAATTTCCATTTAAAATCGATTTTTTAAGTATGAATACTGACAAGGAGCTATGTAAATGTTTTTGTAGGAAGTAAAAGCAAGAAATTATGGTGATTGAGTGGAAGGAGACAGATGATGAAAAAGTTGACAAAGAAACTATGGAAGACAAAGATTATCTCATTGCATTGAGGAACTTTGGGCTACTCAAATTCTTTATGACTTTAGGCATGAGAGCAAAACTGGATTTATTGCAGTACTTGATCAACATATGGGATATGGGATACGAGAGTTTCAGCCTTGGTGACGAGGAGCTCGAGATTGAAGTGGCCAACATTTACTTCATCATCGACCTCTCACGTAGAGGAGCACGAGCACGTCTGACTAGGGCCCGAATCATGGGCGAAAGTATGGATATTATCATAGGGAGAGCATGCTAAGAGCTAAAGTAATCTTCGAGTGGGAAGATATCAATAATAAGCATGAGCAATCGTCCACTCAAAGTGGTCCTATATACCATTACACGTGTGGATGGGGTGCAGGCCCTGCATGCGGCGACCAAGGCTTAGTTGCAAACTGATGTGGATTGTATGGCACCCACCATTATTAACTGGGGAGAGGTCATGGTGGAAATCATGAAATAAATTATCACAAAGTGTAAAAACCCTCGATTGAAGCAGTTCATGTACGGATCCATTTTGACGGAAATCTTCCTAGAACGGGTACTATTGTTCAAATACCAGGGGGCGGAGGTAACCATGCTAACACCATGAGAGCTAGGTCTAATGAGGTGGGTTGAGTTGATGCCTCGTGGAGGAGGTGGGTAGCATATGTCGTACAAACCGTCCTTCTTTATATGGCTGAGGTGTTAGCTAGTTGTGGTGGAGGATTGGTCATACTCTGAGACATATTTCCGGGGTGATCCAAATCTACCACTTCCAGAGGACGAGCACTGCGACAACAAAGGTAAACCTTGTTTTTATTTTATCTTTTGCATGTTTATGTTTTTTTATTATATATATGTGCTGATATTGAAACTTATGTGTTGCAGATGTCGGACTGCAGAGGCTAGCTGGGATGTCTCCTATCGCTAGAAGGGTGGCGAGGGATTTCGAGGCTGATCCATATAAATAAGGGGCAGACGCAGAAGAAGAGATTGCTCGTAACCTGGATGCTATTAGAAAATTATATATTACAGAGAAATGTACACATAAAACATGTGGAAACACAAGCACAAAAAAAATATAAAACAAATGAGACATAGATATATGTGGTTCACCCAATTTGGGCTATGTCCACCCCACACAGCCAGTCCTTCCTTTATATTATCCAGCAAGATGTAGAGACACAACCTACAACATATCCACTGTAATATCCTTTACTATCTCTCACAATCCCCCTTTCTGTTTCTCGGTCATAATACACATAACATACACAGCCGCAATACAATACCCTCATACAAAACGAGGGGTTGCCTTCAAGGGAAAAAAAAACTAAATTAAACATAACTTCTACCGTCAGATCATCCACCTAATGAACGACCCAGATTGAGTATGAAATTACAATATTTTACAAGCCCCCCCTAGACCCCCCTGGCAGTGATTAAATGATGGGTGACATTGCCGCCTCGTTAAGAACAGGGGTCCAACGCGGTGATACATCTAAATAAAGAAGATAATCAGGCTTCACACCCAATAGATGCTTTGACTTCCAGGATTACAGAGTATGCTCGGGTTCAAGGTATTCCTCGTCATTACAAGTGGCACACCATAGGAGTGTTTGATCGAATTCAATGACTGTTGACTCAAGTTATTTGAGTAGTAGCCTGCTATTGTGAACACCACACTAATTAGTTTAGTTTGCTTTCTACATTTGTAGTCTTGTCGAGACCTATGAGTCTCGTTATGTACCAGAACATATATTTTTTTGGGGTTATGATATGCTTTGAAAATTATTTGCAAGCCAAATCAACACACACACACACACACACACACACACACATATATGCTATTTTCCTATTTTTATACAAGGTGTAATGATTACAAATTTCATAGATTCCTATCTATAACATAATTAGCCAATGCATCTGTCAATGTTTTCATGTGTCATGGAGTGTGCTGATATACAAAATAATAAAAATTCCTTTCTAAAATACGAACACACATGTTATAGGAAAATTTGGGCATCATCCCTAAGACCAGCATGAACCAGGTCTTTCATCCCCTAATTCAATACAAACAGGGTCTATCATCCCCTAATTCAATTTCTACATGCCCTAGAGAAGTCATTTCACTGATGGCTTTAATTCCTAAGAGTTTCAATATTTGAAGTATAGTTAAAATGACCCATTGAATCATCAATGCTACTCTGAATGGACCTATGTGCATTGCAAAGCACATACCCCCATGCAAGGGTGCTCTGCAAATAAATTCCCGACACTTAAGGGCGTGTTGGTCTTCTAGGAGTGAAATCATCATTGTTTTGGGAATCTCCACATGTCCAGTGCCTTCTAGAAGAGCTCATAGGTGTCATACATCAAATACATGTGTTCATCCATCAACATTGAACCTGGAAACATGTCTCATCTATTATTATAAATCTGGATTGATGATTGGTGTGATGAGGTCGGGATGAAGTTGGAGCAAGTTGACAACGAAATGATCGACTGGTTGTAATATATTCCTCTTAATATTGCAATAGATATATTTTTTATTTCTCCCATATATGCGATTATAGTTTGTGAATTTATTCTCAATATATGCATGTATTCTCAGATTTATTCAGTTCAATCTGGTTATGAATAGATATATATTGTATATTTGGATCGTTGTTTGCTATCTTCTGGTTTTGATTGTAGGTATTGATCTGGCGAGTTCAGTTGGATCGATAGTGACAAAAGTAACGAAAGAAGAATAACGAGAGCAAAGGATCACAAGTAAGTCTCTTCATATTCTGTTTATCCATTTATCTTAGAGAGAAAAACATTTACCTTTCCTCTGTTGTTCTGAGTGAAGGAACACCACACTCAAGGAAAACTAGTTTATCCATAGATTAGAATTCCTCATAACAAATTGGTGACCATACTGGGGATAAAACCATCATTCTTGGTGTTTCTTTCCTTTTTAACCATCATCGGTAGACTTTACTTCATCTATTCAGTCATTTTAATGTAATTTTTTCCTTAGAAGTGTGTTTAACCTGCTTGATCTTCAAGCTTCACTGTGCCCAACACACCGTTGTTCAAGGTAGAATGTTCTGCATACCACTGTCTCTCATTCAGAGGTGCTCTAAAATGCACTGTATTCCCTTAAGGACTTAAGGGGTGTGTTTCCCCTCAAACAGAAAAATTCTATCATAATTTGACTTTTGCATTCAGTTTCAGCCTATTGCTTGCTGTATTCTCAGATGTCTGTTTGCCCTTAGAGAGCAGTAAACATTACTTAGCTCTTCATCCTTTGGATAGTGGTTTGTTCAATGTTTCATTATATTTTTTCTTTATCATTATCAAATTAAATCCAAATTTGTAAATTTTGCATTAGATCAATTATCTATTTTCAAAAAGGAAAATTTTCGTTTCAGTCTTCATTTTGTAAGAGAACACTATTGTTTCAGTTCTCATTTCTCAAAAAATAAAACATTGTTTGATTGATTTGTGTATTTAGTTTCTTTATAATCATTCACATTAAAGGAAACTGGAAAGAAAAACATGCATATGCATTTAGAGATTGTGAGTGTTGCACAGGAATAGATTAGGTAAATCTACATTTAGTTTGTGCTCTTTGATCTATGCTGAAAAATCTGATTTCTCTATCACTTTTGTAGCTAAGGTTTCATTGAAAAACTAAATTGAAAATATTACTTCTCATTTAGTTTTAATTTTAGGAATTTCCCATTACATCTTGCGGTGAATTTGAAAGATAAACTGTTAAGTAAGATCAACATAAAATTCACCTCAATCAACCTAAGAAAGCATTGTAACATTAACGATAACAATTACAAGGTATAGGCTAGAGATGTGTTCCGACGTCGTTAAGCATAGCAGCTGTCGCTAATTTTTCTAAGATAGATTTCGAGTGTGAAATTCCACTCCACATACATAAGTATATTGGAGCTCGTCCATGTACCTTTGGGTATATAGGGTGGCGTTCTAGTATGAAAAGTATAAGGGGGTTCTCTCACTATTTGGTTTCAGATTAGACAATGCTATTACGAACTTGGGCCTCCACGTACCTTTGAGTATATTCGGGAGGAAAAATTTAGGTTGATTACCATCCATAGGTAACTGAGTCGACCACCTTGTAAATTATGATACAACGAAGACAACATTTGGGGAGATTTCCTGCCTATAATTCTTGGTTTGCCATGAGGTATTCTGCAGTTCACAATTACTTGGTAATCCTTTTGCCTCGTATCATACTTTTATTTGTTTATTTGTTTTTGTAATAAAATCAATCTGTCATCATGGAAGAAGAACATCCCTTTCTCCATCGTTCACGTTGAATAGTGCTTAAACCACCTTTACCACCATAAGCCATTTCTGGTTAGCGAAGGTGAGTTCTACTGAATCCAGTACCATGAGTACCTCTGGTGCATCATCTTCATCACATCTACCATAGTCATCTCGAGTCATTTCTACACATCCTAGTTTATCTACTATCATCAAAACGGAGTCCACATCGCTACCTGTGGACACTGAATTTGAAATCAGTGAGACCATACATCTAGAACCTGAATTTTTTCAACTAGAAGTTGATCTGGATCCCATCCTTCGTTTACCAGAACATCCTGATCCCGAAGTCGAATGAAAAGCAGTTGTTCTTGTATTCGTCGCTCCTTAGTCATCTATAGCCATTGAGTCTTCCTTTTTGTTGCACAGTCAACCACATGAAATTTATCATGGGCATGACGGCGAAATTCTTCCACCTGGTTTGATTTTGATTGAGGAAGAACCTCAAAAATAAACACACCCTTAAACTCCAATTCATTTCGAGTTAGGGCTTTATATTTACGATTCTTTTCCTCGATTAACTTATACTTATTTAGTTGATCCTGTTTCAATCCAAGCTCCCGTAGATCCTATAAGGTATTCACTAGGTCATTTGACCATGACTGAGTCAACATCTCCGACTGTACCATTTGTTACAGTGGCGACAACATCTATTGTTGCTAATCCTTCAATATTTACCATGTCACCTGAGTCACATCTTTATGATGGTCCATCCATCCCACCAAGTTACCAGTCTTTATCTGGAACCTACTCTTGTGCCTCCTCAAGTCCATGGACTTCACCCATGTCATCATTTGGAATTTTACTTGGTTCATCTCTAATGAGTACTGAATGACTTGATCCTTTATTGACATCTATAGTTCAACATCAAGTTGGTCCCATTAGTTATTCTCCTTAGTGGCTAGTGATTCCACATAAATTACCCTAGAGAAGACCCACCTACGCATGTTGTGACTTATCATTTTTGGTGTTCATCTAACTTCTTGAATGATGATTCCGTTAGACTTTGCCTTTTCCAGCGCACACTCACTAGTCCAGCTAAGTGCCTATGAGGATAGTTAATTTTACTGTGTCAATCTCGTTAAAAAATGAAACAAATTCTTATGCGAATGGTTGTTTTACTGTGTCAACCTCGTTAAAAAATTAAACAGGTTTCCTTGAGGATGGTTCTTTTACTGTGTCAACCTTGTTAAAAAATGAAACAGGTTTCCTTGAGGACAGTTCTTTTTCTTGTGTCAACCTCATTAAAAGATGAAACAAGTGCCTATGAGGATAGTTACTTTTACTATGTCAACCTCGTTAAAAATGAATCAGTCCTTCATGAGCATAGTTGTTTTCATGTGTCAAGCTCGTTAAAAAATGAAAAAAATCCTCTCCTAGTTAAGTCGAGTCTTTCATCTGATCTTGTAAATGAATCTTCATTATATCCACCTATTAGTAACCTATAGTCTACTTAGGTGAATGACATGAAGCTTGGGGGGCATGTGCTCTCATTTAGTTTGCATTTTAGGAATTTCCCATTACATCTTGTGGTGAACCTAAAAGATAAACTTTTAAGTAAGATCAACATAAAATTAACCTCAATAAACTTAAGAAAGCATTGTAACATTAATGATAACACTTAGAAGGTTTAGGCTAGAGACATTTTCCAGCATCGTTAAGCATAGAAGCTGTCCCTAACTTGTCTGTGATACATTCCGAATGTGAAATCCCACTCCACGTTCGTAAGTATATCAAAGCTCGTCCATGTACCTTTGGGTATATATGGCAGTGCTATAGTACAAAAAGTATAAGGGGGTGCTCTCATTATGCGGTTTCGCATTAGACAACGTTATTATGGACTTGGGCCTCCATGTACCTTTGGGTATATTCGGTAGGATAAATTTAGGTTTTTACCATCCATAGGTAACTGAGTCAGTTTCCTTGTAACTTGTGATACACCGAACACAACATTCGAGGAGATTACCTGCCTGTACTTCTTGGTTTTCTAGGAGTTATTTTGTAGTTCACAATTACTTAGTAATCCTTTTTCATAGTATCACCCTTTTATTTGTTTTTTCTTTTGTTATAAAATCAATTAGTCATCATGGAAGAAGAGCAACCCTTTCCCCATTGTTCACATAAAATAGCGCTTAAACAACCTTTACCACCGGAAGCCATTTTTGGTTAGCGAAGGTGACCCCATTCTACCAAATCGATTACCCTCAGTACCTCTGGTGCATCATCTTCATCACATTTACCAAAGTCGTCTTGAGTTGTTTCTACACATCCTGGTTTATCTACTTTCGTTGAAACGGTGTCCTCATCACTACATGTGGACACTGAAGTTCCAATCAGTGAGACCATACATCAAGAACCCGACGTTGTTCAACTGGAAGTTGATCCAGATACCATCGTTCTTTTACCAGAACATCCTGATCCCGAAGTCAAACAATAAGCAGTTGTTCTTGTATCTGTCGCTCCTCAGTCATCCGTAGCCATTGAGTCTTCCTTTTTGTCACATAGTCAACCACCTGAAATTTATCTCGGGCTTGAGGGCGAAATTATTCCACCTGGTTTGATTTCGATTGAGGAAGAACATCAACAATAAACACGCCCTTAAAATCCAACTCATTTCGGGTCAGGGATTTATCTTTATGAGTCTTTTCCTCGATTAAATTATATTTCTTCAATTGATCTTGTTTCAATCCAAATTCCCATAAATCCTATAGGGTATTCATTGGGTCATTTGACCATGGATGAGTCAACATCTCCGATTGTACCATCTGTTACAACTGCGAAATCATGTACTGTTGCTACTCCTTCGATGTTTAATAGATCACCTGAGTCATATCTTTATGATGGTCCGTCCATCCCACCAAGTTATTAGCCTTTATTTGGAACCTACTCTGGTGCCTCCTCAAGTCCATGGACTTCACCCATGTCATCATATGGAATTTTATTTGGTTCATATGTAATGAGTATTCAATGGATTGATCCTTTATTCACATCTTTAGTTCAACATCAAACTGGTGCCATTAGTTATTCTCCTTGGTGGCTAGTGATTCCACATAAATTACCCTCGGACATTCCAAAATTCAATGAAAACCTTGGAGAAGACCCGTATACGCATGTTATGAATTATGATTTGTGGTTTTCATCTAACTCCTTGAATGATGATTCCGTTAGACTCCAACTTTTCCAGCACACGCTCACTACTCAAGCTAAGTGCCTATGAGGATAGTTCCTTTTACTGTGTCAACGTCATTAAAAAATGTAACAAATTCTTATGAGGATGGTTCTTTTACTATGTAAACCTTGTTAAAAAATAAAACAAGTTTCCTTGAGGATGGTTCTTTTACTGTGTCAACCTCGTTAAAAAATGAAACAGGTTTCCTTGAGGATAGTTCTTTTTCTTGTGTCAACCTCATTAAAAAATGAAGCAAGTTCCCATGAGGATAGTTCCTTTTACTGTGTCAACCGCGTTAAAAAATGAATCAGACCATCATGAGCATAGTTCTTTTCATGTGTCAAGATCATTAAAAAATGAAACAAATCCTCTCCTAGTTAAGTCAAGTCTTTCATCTGATCTCGTAAATGAACCTTAAATCTATCCACCTATTAGTAACCTGTAGTTTACTTAGGTGAATGACATGAATCTTGGGGGGCATGTGCTCTTTCAGGTTACACTTAGGGGGCATTGAAACCACTTTCAAGCATAGTTTTCTCAATTTCAAGATTGTGTACAAATGAAACCACTTTCAAGCATAGTTTTTTATCTGTTTCAAACTTGGGTAAAAGTGAAACCTATCTCGAGTCCATTTCGGTTATTATTTTCAAGACTTGTTAAAATCATGAGAATCCCAAGCTTCTTTTGTTATTTTTCATTCTTGTAAAACACATGAAAATGCCGAGTTTTTCCGTCTTTTCCTACTCGTAAATTAAACTTATGAGTTTTTTCGTCTTTTCACTTTTTTTGGATTCGTTAAAACTTACGAAAAAGAGAAACCCTGTAGTCTTCTTTTATATATTTTCAGACTTCGTTAATGTTAAAATATTTTCGAGCACTTTTCTTTCTGAGGTCGTAAAAGGAAATGAAACGACATCTACTCAGTATAAGTTTAACCCTTTTCCAGACTAAGATAGATTATTTACGAAAAAGGAACACCTTGGTCGAACATGGCTAAGAAGTTTTCTCAAGTATCATTTTACACATTTTCAGACCTGAGCAACAAATTTATGAAAAACGAGTCATGGAGTTTTCTTTTTGTCCCTTTTTAAAACTCTCTAAACATGAAAAAGGACCAAGTTTTCATTGTCATTAGACTCATTAAAACATCAAATAGAGATGGACTTGTCTGATCATGACAAGATCAAGTTTCACTATCACTAGACTCGTTAAATCATCAAATAGTAATGGATTCACCCAAAGGGTCGAATTATAGATCAAGCATATTTTACTCTCCTCAAGCTTGTGAAAAAATAAAGAGGTACTAGTTAGCAATGACTGGGGAAAATTTGGGAAAAAGAATAAAACACTTTATGGTAGTAGGTCGCTCTTGAACATGAAACTTTCAATTCATCTCTATGGATTTGGGTTGGGTAATCCTATCGATGATTTATCATACCTATGGTATATCATACCATCCATCACTTTGGTTTTGGGTCAATACTGCTAATCTATTCAGTGTCGCTGATATGTTCATGAGAAGTCATCCATTAATTCCTCATCTTCTGCAATACTCATAAACCTTCATTGTCATGACCACAATCCCTGAACATTGCTTCATCAAGTCACATTTTGTATCAAAAATCATTACTCTCATTTCATGTCATATCTGTGATGAGTTGCTTCTTGTGGACGTCAACTCATCATCGAGGAAGTTGACTTAGAAACATCTTTCTAGTGCCTTGGAACTTTCTTACATCAACGACAGGTTTCTCTCTTTTGGTGATAGGTTGACATCACAGACCTTCGATCGAAAGATTTTTTTTGGCATTTGACATCATATCATCTATTTACACCTTGCAAATTGTACTGCAGTACCTTGAGAACCATTAACATCAATGGTGGTTTCTCTCGTGTCTGTTAACATCTTACATCATTGACTAGTAATCAAATGATGTCTTCCCATGTTCAACTTCAGATCACATATTCGTATGGCTAGAATTGTACTTGAATGATTGAGTAAACAAGATAGAAGATCTCGGACCTGGTTTCATCCATCCGGGCTGCAATTTCAGGAATTGTACCACATCATCCGTACGATGGCTTTACATACAGATGGTCATCCTATCGTGGGCCTATATCTATAGGCATGTCTATATCCGTAGACGACTTTCTGATTTATGGACGTGTTATGATATTTTATGTGCTGAGAATGGGTATGCCTCCCTCAGAAATTCATGTCCAAGATGTACAAGATATCATGATGTAATGTATTTCAAATTGATGCAGGTCACCATCCGCTTCAGATCCTACTCATCACACCGTAAAGCATCTCATCTAAATATTATCATTATTTTGACTTCATGCTTTAGGGGGAATTTTTTATAGGTCAATTTTGGCATCATCCCTAAGACCAATATGAACCAGGTCTATCATCCCCTAATTCAATACAAACAGGGTCTATCATCACCTAATTCAGTTGCTACATGCCCTAGAGAAGTCATTTCATGGATGGCTTTAATTCACGAGAGTTTCAATGTTTGAAGTATAGTTAAAATGACTCATTGACTCATCAAAACTCCTCTAAATGGACCTAAGTGTGTTGCAAAGCACTTACCCCCACGCAAGGGTGCTCTGCAAAGCACTTCCTGACACTTAAGGCTGCGTTCGTCTCATGGGAGCGAAATCATCATTGTTTCGGGAATCTCCACATGTTTAGTGCCTTCTAGAAGAGCTCATAGGTGTCATACTTTGAATACATGTGTTCATCCATCACCACTGAACCTAGAAACATGTCTCATCTATTATTAGAAATGCATTCAATATGATTTATTGTGAAACTACCTACAATTTCCCTATAAATTGAGCACTCATCTAACTGCAAAGGAGGGAGAAAATTATGTAGTGTTATGTTGTTGGATTCTCAATTTTTGGAGAGATAAAGTAATGTGATGCTGCTGGATTGATTCTTGGTGTGATGAGGATGGGATGAAGCTAGAGTAGGTTAACAAAAAACTGATCGTCTGGTTTTAATCTATTCCTCATAATACTGCAATTAAGCTAGTTTTTCTTTCTCTCATATATGCAATTATATTTTGTGAATGTATTATCAATATGTGCATGTATTCTCAAATTTAGTCAGTTCAATGTGGTTATAATAGATAGATATTGTATGTTTGTATCATCGTTTGCTATCTTCTGGTTTTGATTGCAGGTATTGATCTGGCAAGTTTAGTTGGATTGAGAGTGACAAAAGTGATGAAAGAAGAAGAACAAGAGTGAAGGATCACAAGTAATTCTCTTCATCTTCTGTTTATCTGTTTATTTGAGAGAGAAAATCATTTACCTTTCATTTTTTGTTCTGAGTGAATGAACACCACACTCAAGGAAGACTAGTTTATCCGTATATTAGAATTCCTCATAACAACATAGATACATTCTCAATATTTGAGGGTGTCTCACGGAACATTTCCAATTGAGGTATAGGAAAAAATCTATGAATCCATGTTTACAACTAATTCTCTAATACCAAGAGTGATTGCTTATGACAGAAGTTCAATAACCGCACTGTACTTAGCAATATTGTTGGTTGTACGACTTGTTATCACTTAAAAAATTTCTAAACATCATTATTACAAGATTACTTATGATCATGGGTCAAAATAGGATCTTAGGAGTCATTTCTTGAGTTTGACCAAGGGAAGTATTAAATTTTTTAAGTTTGAGCCTACCCTAGTGTTTAAGTAAACTCATTTTTAAGGCCTTCCATGTCAAGTCTTTCATCATTTTAGGATTTATTTCATTTCCCAAAGTTTTTGCATCAAAACTACCCAATTGGCCAAGAAACCACAGTTTCATAGCGTAACTTGTTGAAAAAACTCACTTTGCGCTATGAAAGTGCTGATAGTTTCGTAGCGCAAACAGTAAAAATTACACTATAGGTGCTACGAAAGCACGGTTTTGTAACTGTCTTGTCAGTTGAGTTTTCAAATGTCAGAAACCATTGGGAAAGGGTAGGATAGTGGCATGTTGGGTCATGTAAGGATGGAATCAAAGTACACACCCACGTTTGCAGTCATCATGGTTAGTTTAGGTATGAGTGAGTTATCATTTTCAGTTATGAAAGGACATTTGAAATTCAAATTCTTTCCTAATTAGTCACCCTCATTCCTTTTGCCTTTCATTCAAATGTCTGAGCTCCGAGTGTCAAGCAAAAACTATGGCTGGTTCTTACAAAGGTTTATTATATCCATTTCAAGCCAAGTTGTTGTTACATTTATTCAAGCGAGGCTGATACATCCATATCAAGTGAGGCTGAAAGATTTATGCAAGCGAGGTTGATACATCCATATCAAGCAAGGCTGAAAGTTTCTTTGAAGAATATGGCATAGGAAAGAAAAATACACAGAGGAGGATAATGCTTAAGGCATGAACCTGAAGATATGAAGGCAATAATTAAAGACCCAACAATGATGGAAGCATTTAGAAGAGTAGGTTGCCTACGGTTTTGTGAGAAGTTGTAGGGCTGTCACACACAGGTATCCAAGGAATTTCTATGAATTTCAATGGAAAAGCCACTAAAGTCGGGATGCTAAGTGTGTCTATCACACCAAAGGTCATTGTTGCTGCTAGAAAGATACCAAGAGGTCAAGAAAACTCGTTCAAAGGATTCAAATTTGATATGGAGCAGTGTAAAGAGTTCATGAAGCCTGAGCACACCGACATGGATCTTAACAATGCTATCCCTAGAAGCTGCATCAAAGATAATTACTCAAAATTGTTGCTCAACATTCAGAATATTTTACCTGTGAAGGTAGATATCACAAGGTTTATTCTTATCATTTCAAATTGATTCTACACTTCACTGGTAAGATTTCACTTGATTTACCTTTTTATCTGTATATAATTCTTGCAAAGATGGCTAATAAGGTGCAATAAAAGTTTAAGGGGAGTGAAACATCATTATTTCATCATGGTTTAATGAAATTATTAATTTTAGATGAACCTCAGAATATTGGCATAGATTGGTCATCATTCTTGTTTATAAATGGTTTTGATTTGGAAACCCTAACTCCTGCAAGAAACCCTAAAGCTAAAGGAGTTCCATCACCACCAGTAGAAGAACCAAGTCAACCTAGGGTTGCAAAACCAAAAGAACCTACAAGACTAAAGCCAAGAAAGAAAACTGAGAAAAGCGCAGAGAAAATGAAAATGCTTGATACACTAACTCTTCCACCTGCAAAATAGAAATCAAAGGTTGTCAAAGATGCAAAATAGAAACAAGTTGTCAGCAATAGGGGACCAAAATAATAACTAGAAGCTAAGCAATGGTTTTGAAAGGAAATACAGTGGCTATAGAAGATAGCTCAGTAACAAAGGGGAGTCTAGAGGATATTCTTCATGCCATTTACATAGAATAAACACCTATTGTACAAGCTGAATTCATAAGGGAAGATGAGCATAATTTGAAAAAGGTCAAGTCTGCAAAGAGATTATATTTTTAGGGGGAAGATGCAAGTTACATTTTTCAAGAAAGAAAGCCTATGACAAGGCATGCTAAGAAATTAATGGAAGGGAGCAATGAATTTCAAAAGCCCACTGAGATAGCTAAATCACCTAAAGAGATTATTGATTTCTCATCACCCACAGTGAAGCATACAATCAGCAAATTAAAAAAGGGAAAAGAGAAAATGAGAGAGAAAACAAAGTTTTAGTGCCTTGAGGAAAAGTTAAAGTTGGAAAACCAAGAAATTGCGGTCATAAAAAAGAGATCTAGAAAACACAGTGCCGAGAAAGTGCAGTTTAAAATGATGAAGGCAATGTGGGAAGGACAAGTCAATTTTGTTCCTGAAACTTTAGAAAATACAGAGCAACCTTTCAAGTGGACAGTTCTAGTAATAAAAGAAGCTAAGTTTGTTACAATAATAAACACTCATCTGAGAGCTACTAACAGAAGACTTAAAGACCAGGTGAAAGATTTAGAAGAGCAACTAGAGTTAATTCATGATGAGTTAAAGAATAGAGGCATTAAAATGATAGTCATAGAAGAACCAATAGGTCAACCAAGTGTAAATGAAGAAGGAATGCCTCAAGGAAGCTAAAATGAAGTAGGTTTACAGTTTGTATGGTTTTCAAATATTGAATACGGGTATACTTTAAGTTTTTTGGCAAAACTACAGTTTTCACTTGGAAAATTTATGAAAAAACTGCATACTCAGCAGTTTCATAGCGCATTTAGTGTAAAAAAGCAGAAAAGTGCTATGAAACTGTTGTAGCTGCCTTTTTTGTTTTCTTTAATCAGAATGTAAGGGGTTAAAAGCTGAGTTAAGAGATGTAATTACTATGATAAAGGTGTTGAAGGGTAATTAAAACAATGCAAGAGGAAGGAGTCATGTTTTTGGAGAATAAAGGTTTGAAATGGTAGCTTTACAGAAAGCGCTACGAAACTGTTGTGTTTTTGTAGCGCAATACATTACAACCTTTTTGAATAGTTTTTGAAATGGTTTTGGACAACTGGAGGCTAGGAAAGAGTTATGGGACATGTTAAGCTAATCTTCAACAGCCAAGGACCACGAAATGAAGATTAAATGATGGTCAGAATGTTCAAAGAAATATCCTATGCCTAAAAAACAAGGTATGGTTTCCTGCTTTTGTGGAGGTCAACAAAGTGGTCATGAAGAACTTAATATCATTATCAAAATTTGACCATGTGATGATACACTTGTTAATAATGTAGTTTCAAATAGATAAGGTTGTTATAGATAGTGTTAAGGAGTTTGAGTCCTTTTTGAAATAGGAATGTTAAGTAGGATAGGTGTCTTTTTGTAATAAATTCCATGTTTTATGGTTATGCAAGGTGTCAGTGGACATAAATTCAATGTATCTAGCCTAGAGGTAGATCATTTGATGATATAAGAGGTCTATTAAAGGCCATTGGGTCAAATTTATCAAGGGTTGGACATTTTTTGGCGAAAGACTGAGCTTTTTGTGAATTGACTGTTTCAGCTAATACAGAGATCTTCTACTTGACCAACTTGAGATTCTTAAGGGGTTTTAGTGTTTTCCTATTCTATTTGTGTCTTTGATATATCTCATTTGCAGTGGTGTTCATTTTTATTACTCAGAATTCATCTATTAGATGCTCTGACTTCCTGTATAAGTGAACTGGATGTGTTTTTACATGTTTCATGTGTGTGTGCCTTATGACTAAAAACCCTGATATGCCTCAACTTCCATGTTAAGTAGATTCATTAAATTACTAAATTTATTTGACTCCATAAGCCCAATGTATACATGCTGATGTGATTCTCAACCTACATCTATCATTTATCAATTTATTTCCTAAATATAGTTAGCCATCTATATATTTATCCATATCATTAACCTTTGAGAGAGCCCTCTCAGGCTGAGGAGGCTAAGCCTCAGTCAAAAGATTAGGTTTGAAATAGTTACATGAGATTGTCTGATCAAGTAGCCTATCAGGTCCAATTTTGTGATAACATGACCTAAACATATACATTTCAGATCTACTAACTCACCATTAGGGTTATAGATAACCCATGAACTAAAGATAGATTACGGGTACTACGGTAGTCACCATCAGCGAAACTAACATAAGGAGTTAACAACATATGCAAATCAGGTAAAACAAAATAAGCAGGAAAACCACTTACGAACGCACACCAAACCAAAATGTACAAAAATGAAAAACACACTAATTTACAAAAGCAATTACATGAGAAAATCACGCATAATAATTCTTTAGATAAAGCCCATTTTGGGGCTTATCCAAACGGTTACCTTCATAATCAATCAGCTCACAGGACACTTTTTTCATAACAAGTTTTACGATGTATGACCCGTGCCACATAGGTTTGATTTTTCCTACCCCTAACTTATCATGTGCTTGGTCATAGAGAAGGACCAAGTCTCCTTCAGGGAAGGCACATGGAGAAATAGTCTGATCAAAATGGGATTTGACTTGTTTCTTCTGAGCTTCAGTAAGTAAAGTGGCGAAGCGACGAGTTTCATCAAGACTTTCCAGATACAAGAGATGTTCCTCTTCTGGTGAGGTATTCAGAATAAATTCGACAACTAATATGAGTGAAGGAATTTCACATTCAATTGGCAATGTTGCTTCAAGGCCATATACTAACTGAAACAGAGTGAATTGAGTAGAATGTTTAGCTGACGTTTGGTAAGCCCAAAGAGCCTCAGCCCGTTTGGTAAAATAGTCAACAACGATGATAATATAAGCATGCCCACTGACCGAGTGAGGGTTACATGTCATGAAGTCAATGACCCATTTAGCGAACGGGTCGACGGTAAAAACTAGGTGTAAGAGTGCAAGTGGGGCACGCATCTTCCGCTGGTAAATCTAGCAAGCATGATATTTACGGATGACAAGAATGAAATCTTTGAAAATAGAAGGCCAGAAATAACCAGCACGAAGGATTGAATGAGCTGTTGCATAGACAGACATATGATCGCCACATGCCCCAGAGTTGCATTCGTTGAGCACTCTCTTAGCCTCTTCGAAATTCATGTTGGATCCCCGTGATTTGCAAGATTGGCAAGAACAAACTCTGTAGGGAACCACATCAGAACACTTTGGAGTCCAAGGACCTAGCGTTCCTAGACTTAGAGAGGGATATCTCTATTAAGTTTTTATAAATGATATGTATTTATGCTTTTGTTTTATGATTTTAGGCTAGTTATGAAGTTCTTAGAACTTATTTGTTTTGTTTGATTGGATTGGTTGATAGATAGACTAATCATGTGATTAATTTATGAATTTTTTTCAGTTGAATAGATAGACCATGAGTAACATTAATCCGTTGGGATATGGAGTCATAAAAGGTTTTAATTGTTCATCAACTCTGCAAGCGTTTTCATAGGGTAAGCTAACTATATCAAGTGGATCTTTTCAATTAGATGGAATATGAAATGGCAGTAAGTTGTGAAAGTAGCAAAACTAAAGGGCAATTTAGAACCCTTTTACTCTACTTTAACAAGAAAAACCTTTTAGGAAACTGTTTGAGGCAAACCAAAGGACATGGCATACCATAGACTTCTTTGGCCAGACTTTAATAAGAAAACCTTTAAGACAACAATCCAACAATCCTAGAATTACTTTTATACAAAGAAAACATTTAAGATAACAATGAGTGTAACTAAAGAGATAGATAAACCTATATTCTTTAATCAAACACTCTAAAGACCTTCAAAGTAACAGTTTGAGACATACCAGAGGATAAGGCATACCATAGACTTCCCTAGATAGACTCTGTCAAGTCAGAAAAAGGTATCTTTTGAACACCTAATTAGCCCACATTAATCATCAATCCGGGAGCGTCCTTTTATTCCAAGAGTGTACTTTGTCTAAGGCTTGCAATTGTCTAAGAGCAATGCTGTGAAGATGTAGTATATGATAACGAAATCAAACGTAACTAATGCTTGAAAAGAGACCTAATTACAGTGACATGAATGAAAATATTAAACTACTAAAATATTTACAGAACATCGATCAGGGATGCAGTAGCAGTAACTCTTTCCCTTAGAAATCGATGCAAGATGACCAATCTGGGGACTAGGAAGCTAAATCCTCTATCCTCTATAGTTGGAGATCTTAAAGAAATCAAACCGAAAGCAGATTTGATGAAAGAAACTTAAAAAAAATGCAATCTGAAAAGGAACAACAATGTGTGACTACAACTATTCTATCTACCAGTCGAGGATTATAAATAAGCGATGAACAAAAATGGAACAGCAACGCGAATTGAACAACAATTACAATTCTAACATATTCAAATCCCTAGATTCCTATGTTTCAATTCTGTCGACAGCTTCTCACCACACAACCATCAATTACAACAGATTATAAACTAAAGGAACAACAATTCAAATTAGATACGAGTCAGTAAAGCTTTTATGGTAACAGCGAAATAATAGAACAATGAATTATGTTTATTGTAAAGAAACGAAATAGAAATGACTCTGTATTTGATCTGATCAACAATAAACCAATTCAAACATGAAACACACTCCACATGATAATAAACAAATATTAGAATACAAAGAGCGAAGTAATTCCACCAGAGCCGGTCCCTTAGTGCCAGTGAAATACCGCTGGGCTAATTCAGAATTGCAGAAGGTAAATAAAACACGTGCTTTGTATTAAACCAACATAAAGTCTTACAGAGAGGTTTTCTCTCAAACAGAGAGTTAATATAACAGAGAAAATGTAAAGTCTTTCGACCGATTCCCAATAACCATAATGATCCGTCCCCTGTCACTAAAGGACGTGGTCTTATATATCAACTCTTCGACGGACCAATCAAAGAACAAGATAAGTTTGAACAACGATCCCTCAGGATCGAAAGATCCTGAGGGATTCGCTACTTTCTGTTTAGTCATCGTTCTGTTTGTGCTGACTAAGGTTGAGTTGTTCCCTGCCTTTTCTGGGCTATTCGTTCAGATCTCCTTGCCTTTGGCTGGATATGATCCAATACTGATGGAGCAGCAGTTAGATTGTTCTCAACCACGCCTCTGGTACTGCTGTTCACCTCTTCGAATTCCTGTTTGTCAACCAAAAAGTAGTTTTTAGTCATCTTTTCATAGTAATCATAAACCTTTCCAATTCTATTGTAATTCCTATGATAGATTACCTTTTGAAGGCAAACAGGAGTATATTTATGATAAATAATGAGTAAATATATGATAATTTCATACCTCTTTCACTGCCCAACATACCCCCCTGCTTAATCATTTTCATGCCCTCATGAAAACTATAGTTCACATGGAGAGCAGTCAAAGAATAAGCCAAATAAGGTTTGTCATCCACAGGCCTAAAATCATGGTGTGCAGCTAATTCCTCAAAATTATGTTCTGTCTGTCCTTCAGGAAGTTCATAAATAGCTTTGTAATCCGAAGCAGGGTACCATACAATAGGGCTACGAAATCTACATCCTAACCAATATGGTCCTTATTTTAAAACAAGATGGCTATAGGAAATGAGACGGTCTGCAGCTAGCCCAAAGTTTCTATAATTAAATGGTTCCCTATTTTGCAGATTCTGAGTCGAGGTTCTCCACCGGACTTTGGCTACTATGTAGGCTTGGTTTCTAATGGATGAAAAATAATCTGTTCCATTCAAAATGACTGATTTATGGACAGGCCCCAGAGTTTGGGTAACGCCTTCCCTTGTCATCAAGCATTTCTGTCTAGCCCAAAATTGAAGTGGGTTCTGAGGTTCACTTCTGACCCATAGATCTAATCCATTTTCCTGTCTTTGAAAGGCGTTATAAGCTTTAAGCCATTTTAATTGGTTTACAACAAAGGAAATGAATGCCTGAAACTGAACATCTCCAATAAAAGGGCTAGGGTTTGATTCACAGTCATTTTCAAGTATTAGATTATGCAAATAAACTCACATAATAAGTGTTGTACTTTGATCCCATAAATTTTGTAGCATGATATCAAATCATCTATTGTTTTTAGCTCTATGGATTTCCCTTCCCTAACTACCTTGATCTTTAATTGTAAATATCTTTCTAGTAAAAACAGAGCATAGTTTTTGGCGGGGCATATACAGGCTAAGACATCAGTGTACAAGGAGCAGAGAGTGTCCATTCGAGTCTAGTCTAATTTTAGTTGGTTCATTACCTTATCAGCCTTTACCTCTGATTTCCGTCGTTTTTCATGAGCTTCAGCTTCTGCTTCATGAATAATTCTCATTTGCTGCTGCAACTCCGGATATCTTGTTCTTGGAACCGTATCTTCCTCCAATTTATGCCTTTCCATTCGGGCCTGTGTCAATTCTTCCTAAAGTCTGAGAAATGTTGGCTCACTGAAAGTATGCTGACTGCTAGATTGCATATTTTCACTCAATACTGGTTCCTCTGGAACAACTTGTGTTGGAACAGCTGTTTGTTGCTCCGCATCCTAAAAATTAGGCTTAGGTATGGTTTCTTCTGTAACTTAAGGGTTCCTATCAGTGGTCACTCTTCTCTTTTTCGAGCTTCTTTTGATCACAATGCTTATTTTCTTAGGGGCTCGCTTAGGCATGTATTTCATTCTTAGAACCCTAATGGTCTGCCTGAGTTGTTCAACTAATTTATGAAGCTTTATTCACTCCCTTCGAAGCTTCTCAATCTCAGTTGTTTTCTTCTTTTTTCTTAATGGAACAGTCGTTCCTCTATCTACACTCGTTTGTTCAACAGAATTTTGGCCCATATCAACCATGCCTTCACTAAAATTTTCTTCTTGCTCTTATCCTCAGGGCTCCTCTTCTACATTTATGTGCCCTTGGCTCAATTCTCTTGGAATCATATTCTCAGTTAGCTCTGCAATCCCCTGGGGGCTTCCAGCTTCAGCGTTTTCATTCCCCTGCTCACATCCCTCAGGAGAAGCAACCTTAGCTTCGCTAGGGCTTGCTGTTTCATTCAGTTTTTCTCCAGCTGTTTCTTTGTCAATAGCAGAGTATTCTGGTAGTTGATTAATATCTATATTGAGGTCCAAGGGACTATGCGGCCGTGCATAATCACTCATATTGGCCAAAGTTTGGGCCAATTGATCTTCCTGTAAAGGGCTTACGATAACATTCTCGGGCAGCTTTGTTTCATCCTTACTACTGCTATGATTGTCCTCATCCTCTGCATTAGTGTGATAACTTCCTTCCTCTTCATCTGAATACCAAATTTCTCCCTCAACTTCTTCTTCTCCAGATTTTCCTTCGATTCCTTCTTCCTCATTATCTCCTTCCTCTGCACTGGGTTGTTTTTCACCACTGGATTGGCAGCTTATTTCTTCTTCATCCGAGTAGTGAATTTCTCCTTCCAATTGTTCTTCCTCATTAGTCTGAGGGCTTACTTCCTCTAATTGCTCTTCTTCATCAGTGCGAGGGCTTACTCCCTCCAATTGTGGAGGCTGTTCCTCCTCTGAGCTGTGCAATTCCAGGCGCTGGCTGCTGCCCGGAAGTTCTTCCACCATCCTTCTAATTCGTTTCAACCAGTGGGGCTGTCTATGAGTAGAAGGCTCAACAATTGAGCCGACCATCCTCTTCCGATTTGGAGCGGGTAGAGCTAACCCTCCATCGATGGAAAATATTAATTCTTCCAAGCTGGTCTGTTGCTGGGCGAGGCTATGACTCACTATTAAATGAATTAAAAAATGGTGGCTGACCACCATATCTGCATGTTGGGCTTTCCTTATACCATGAGCAGTATCATGCAACAAAGAATTTAAAAATGCAGGCAAATTAATAGTGCATTTCTGTTTTAGTACAACTAGTAGCTTAAGGTGGCGAGGTCTTACCACATCCTTTCTTCCGTTGCACATTATGTAAGCCTGCACGATTTTGGCTAATTATGTCCATGGCTCTCCTAATGACGCTGGCTGGACTCCTTTACCTTTGATGACTAATGTTTGATCGTCATCTTGAAAAGTTTTTATGGCTTCATGAATCCTAATCTTCTTCTGAGTCCAGACAGTCCCTTGCGCGGGAATATCAGACACTTCTGCAATTATCTCGTCGGATACTACGATCTGCCTTCCTCTAACCATGGAGGATCCTTCGTGTAGGTTCAATAAAAATTCGGTGGCCACAGCTTCATGGGGTTGTTGCATTCTCAAGAAATATGTAATCCAGCCCAATCTTTCTAAGATTGTTCGTGCAGCATCAGAGACGATCAATACTTGCGGTTCACTGTGAATTGGCCATCCTCCCATTTCTGCATTCTGTTAATTCTCTCAACACATAGTAATCAAAATTGAACAGCACAGTACAGTTCATTGAAAATTTGTTATTTTCTAAAATACAGGGGTTTGGTTCGAGGAAATCTTGGAGTTTGATTTGCATGCAGACATCCGCGCCCCCCCAATGAATGAAAGGTCGTCCTCGACCATCAATTGAGAATAACATGTGTGGCATAGAAACATTACAACAGTAAAAAGCGGCCGTAATTATAATACGTTCAATCAAATTGCAGCAAATACTGAAATCAATGCATGTAATAAATCGTTAATAAATAGAAAATCGTTTTGTAATGATTCAAATACAAGGAGAAGGGACAGCATATGATAGCCATAAATATAATTGCATTATTTATCACTTTGGATTAATATGATCGACTTATAATGATTTTCATGTATAATAGGTTCCAAGATAAAGGTAAGGGATTTATATTTTCATTTGACATTTAAATAAAGATATAAGAAAAAGGGTCAAATATAACTATTGATGTGTATAAATGTGACTCCAATACCATCAGCAGAGCTCTACTGCCAACAGGTGTCCATAACCTTGATAGAGTTACTTTCTTACCCATGGAACCGTTGTCCTTTATGTATGCTGAGGAAGTGCTTTTTTATTGAATATCATGACGGAGGCCATTGTGCTGGCTTGGTGACCAGATAAACCACAATGTCGTTCAACAGGAAGAAGTGAAAGGTGGGCAGGCCGGCTCATGATGAGACCTCCTGTTCCAAGGACTTCTTGATTTTTTCAATTGTCTGTTGGACCTTTTCCCTAGTTTGGTGGCCATAATGGGAATGCCACTTCACTACCTTCCCTATGATCGCGGTAGGCTGGCTCTTGGTGAGACCCCCTATCCTCCATCTGCAAAATCATTATTAATGAAATATATATATATATATATTTTTTGTTTTTTCTTTTACCGGATAACACTTTTCCTCAGTCACTCATAAGGGATGGCTCATCACTCCTTAAGAGTAGGGATGGTGGAAGAAGTCTCAACATTTCAATAGAAAAGAGTATGCCCTTATTCTTATTCCATAGATAAACATCAAAGAAAATTATAGCATGTGGAAAAGAACCAATCATGATAAAAATAGTCGATCAGATTAATTCTATGGTAATAAAATAGAAAAGTTATGTTACTGATCATGCCCCTTTTTCCTTTTTTTCTTATCATTACTAGAAAATTTTCTTGAAAAGATGACGATTTCTTTTGATTTGTTGATTACAGTAAGCTTTAATTTTTATGATTGTATGTAAATGATATATTTGCCTTCAGAAAAGTAATAAAAAATCCAACATGCTGGCTTAAAACAAAAAAAAAACAATCCACACAAAAAGTGTTGTTCCTTTTAAAAGGAACATCAAAAACAATCTGCGAAACTACTGTTCCTTTCGAAAGGAACAACAAGAAAATACTCTGCAAAGGTGCTGTTCCTTTGGAAAGGAACAGAAAAAACAATCTGCGGAAGTGCTATTCGTTTGGAAAGGAGCAACAAGAAAATACTCTGCGAAACTGTTGTTCCTTTCAAAAGGAACAGTAGAGTGCTGTTCCTTTAGAAAGGAACAGCAAAACAAACGAAATAAACAGAAATTTTTTTCAATGAAATCAGATTTCACGCAGCAAATGATGAAGAAGTAAAGAAGTAATATGAACCGAAAGCCTGAAAAAAAATTCCATAAAAAAACAAGTGAAAAACGAAAAAATGCTTTATGCACAAAAACTTAAAAAAGAAGTGATTTATCAAACTGTTGCCGAGGAGGATTTCTCCCCTTCACCAAGAATATCCATTGTAGAATCTCCCCGAAACTGTTGGTAAAAGGATTCCCGGGTGAGTGGTTTATGATACAATCATACTCGATGACCATTTACCTTAAAGGAATGTCCAGATCTGTCAATGGTAACTAATGTAACAGTGCCATTATCGTGCACCTTCTGTATTTCATAGGGTCCGAGCCATCGTGTCTGCAGTTTTCCTGGGAAATATTGGAACCTGGAATCATATTGGAGTGCCCAATCTCCTTCGTGGAAGATCTTTCCTTTGATATGGGTGTCATGCCATTTGGCTCTCTGTTGCTGAATTAATGCTGTGTGATGAAGAGCAGAGAGCTTGATTTCATCCAGCTCATTAATTTGCTGCAGTCTTTTAGCCTGGGCTTCATTCAAATCCAGACCCACCTTTTGGGCTGTTCTTAATGTTTGAACCTCGAATTCTATAGGAAATATGGGTTCCTTTTCGAATACCAATTGGTATGGTGAATATCCTGTGGTAGGTCTCCACGTTGTTCGATATGCCCACAATGCTTTTGGCAATCTGTAGGCCCAATCCTGTCTATGAGAGGCAACTATTTTTGTTAATATAGATTCAATTACTTTATTCGTGCTCTCTACTTGGCCATTGTCCTGTGGATGATATGGAGTTGTAATCTTGTGCTGAACGTGGTAGTTTTGCAATGTTTCAGCTAATTTGTTACCTACAAACTGTGGTCCTCCATCTATGATTATATCCTTTGGGAGGCCGTAGCGCACAAAGATTTGGAAAATAAATTGTATTACAGAGTCTTCTGTAGCTTTTGAAAGAGCTTCTGCCTCAACCCATTTGGTGACATATTCAGTTGCAACTAGGATGTACGTTTTTTGGTTTGATGGGGGGTTAATAGGACCAACGAAGTCGAGGGCCCAACGTTCAAACGGTTCAATCACTAGTTGGGGATTCAGAGGAATTTCATCAGACTACCCAGGTCGACCTGCCCTTTGGCAGCTATCATAGGCCTGCACAAATTTTTTAGCATCTTTAAATATAGTAGGCCAATAGTAGCCTGTCCGTAAAACTTTGTGGGCAGTTCTACGATCTGCAAAATGTCCGCCAGACTGTCCATCATGGCATGCTTTCAAGATGTCAAATACCTCATCCTCCCTAACGCATCTCCTTATTTTCATATCTGCACCTGTATGAAATAGGTAGCCTCTAATCCAGGAGAAGCGGGTACTACGATGTATTATTTGCTTACGTTCATTAAGAGACAGATGTTTAGGTAATTTACCTATCGCCAAATAGTTCGCTATATCAGAATACCACGGTGTTCTGATAGTAAAAGCGAAGAGATGTTCATCTGGAAAATGGTCTTCAACTGCTTCTATATTTGTTGGCTTTGGCATTCTTGATAGAAAGTCAGCTACAGGGTTTTCTTTCCCAGGTCGATCTCTGATTGTGATGTCGAATTCCTGCAGTAAAATTAACCATCTTTTCACTCTTCTGTTTGTAACAGGTTTATTTGCTAAGAATTTAATGGCAGAGTGATCAGTATATAGTACTACAGGATACCCAGTTATGTAATGCCTAAATTTGTTTATAGCATGAACTACAGCTAGAAATTCTTTCTCAGTCACAGTATAATTTAATTCAGCAGGGGATAGATTTTTGCTAATATAGTAAATTGCACATGGATTCTTGTCTTCCTCCTGCCCAAGCACTGCTCCAATTGCTATGTCTGAGGCATCAGATGAGATTTGGAATGGAAAATTCCAATTTGGGTCCCTTAGCACTGGGGCTGTTGAAACAAGCTTCTTCAGATCATTAAAGGCATTGTCACATTTATCTGTCCAAGTGAAATCAACATTTCCAGTCAGTGCATATAAAGGTGCAACTATTCGAGAATAATGTTCTATAAATCTTCTATAGTAACCAAAAAATCCAAGAAATCTATGTACCTCTGTTTGTGTAGTAGGTGTAGGAATTAACAAAATTATTTGAATTTTCGCTGCGTCTACTTGAATTCCAGCTGCTGAAATATAATGCCCTAAGATAACTCCTTCGGTCATCATCATAAGACACTTTTCGTTTCTTAAGCAAAGCCTAGTGTCGATACATCTTTTCAATACCTTTTCTAGGTTGTCCAATGCAGGCCCAAAGTCATCCCCATAGGGTGTAAAATCATCCATATATACTTCGAGGCCTTCATTTATTAAGTCTACAAAAATGCTGAGAATTTCCCTTTGAAACGTAGCAGGGGCATTACATAGGCCAAAAGGTAAGACTCGGTAGGCAAATGTCCCCCATGGACAGGTAAAAGTAGTTTTGTCCTGATCTTCAGGGGCATTCTGGATTTGATTGTACCCACTGAAGCCATCGAGGAAGGAAGATACTTTCTTTCCTCCCAATGTGTCTAATACCTGATCAATGAAAGGAAGGGGAAAGTGGTCTTTCTGTGTTGCTTTATTAAGTTCATGGTAATCTATACATATCCTCCACTTCCCATTGTTTTTTGGTACTACCACTAGTGGAGAGACCCACTTGCTATCAGATATTGGGTAGATGAAATTAACATCCAATAGTTTTTGTAATTCATCTTTAACAATGTCTTTAAGGTGAGGATTTAGTCTCCTTTGAGGTTGGCGAATGGGTCTTGCATATTTTTCAATGTAAATGTGGTGAGTACACAATTGAGGATCAATTCCATTCATGTCAGGGTAATCCCATGCAAAGGCTGCTTTGCATTTTCGTAATAATTGGACCAATTTCTTTTCTTGTTTAGTAGTGAGATTTTTATTAATATTTAAAGTTTTTCCCGGCTCAATTTCTACAACCTTGCTATTGCTCATAGAAGTAGTAGGTATTGTTTGATCAGAAATATATTTGAAAGGATCTTCTTCTTCTTTATTATCAAATGCTGCTTTGATCATGTGACATTGCAAATGAGATCTGGTCTGTGGCTTATTAATAAAATTATTAATGATATCATCCTCTATTTGATCTTTAAAATCAAGATCATTTTCTATGGTTAGAGGTGATCTCATATTCTCCATAAGGTATGATGCAGGTGGTTTTCTTGTTGTGATTATTGATAGACTTGGCTGGGCTGGGGGATATAGGGCTAAATTCTTAACATAATTTCCCCTTGTAATTGTCATGTTGCCTTATCGGCAGCCACTATAGGCATCGACAGTTGCCAACCAAGGTCTACCGAGAATTAATGGATGTCCATCTAGTTGATTCTTTGGATTGATAACCAGGAAGTCAGCAGGGTATTCCCAGGAATCTACAGATACCATTACATCTTGTAGTATACCTTCTGGTTTGACTACTAATCGGTCAGCCAATTCTAACAAGGTTGTTGTTGGTTCGAGTGATGTAATGCCAAGTTTTTGATAGGTGGTGGTGGTTAAAATGTTGATTGCTGCCCCTAAATCAACTAAGGCATTTGGAAATGATTGACCATTGATCTGTACTGTCACTATAGGATTTCCTGGGTCTTCATACTTGATGGGTATTTCTATTCCTGATAATAAGTCAGATAAGGTGCCGACTATTTGGACAGTAGGATTTGTTGTTGTTCTCCTCTTTGGCTTATTTTTGCCTAATTCCTTAACAGTTTTTGCATAGATAGGAATATCTTGAATAGCTTGGAGGAGAGGGATTTTTATACACAAATTTTTTAATTCTCCCAGAAGATCAAAATTAGGTTGTTCTAATGGAGGAGGTATAATTAATCGTTCTGGGAATGGTGGAGAGGAAGTTGTTACTTGTTGTTGATTTTGTTGTTGGTTTTGTTGTTGGACTTCCTTCTCTCTTTGTTATGTTTTTTCTAATAGGTAATGGATCTTCAATGTGGACATCATTGTTTCTCTCTGTTTCGACTATACGCCCAGACCTTAATTGAAGATCATTACACTCCCTCAGTTCAGTTTCTACTTCTGGGGGTTCCATGATTTGAACGGACTGAACTGGCCTATTTTTTGGGTTTGGGTTGGGTTGGGCTAGGAGTTGTGGTCTTAAATTGGTCTGGGGGTTTGTATAAGGAGCTGGCAATGTAGGTTGAGAGAGAGGAATTGATCCAGCTGGCTGATTTGTAGGTTTTTTCTAGTTTGACTGCCAGGCCTGACTCTGAGAAGTAGAAGGGGACCATTGTGTAGGCCAGAAAGTTGGATAGAAAGGAAAGTTAGGCCAATTATTTTGATTTGTTTGATTTGGCCAAGATGTGGGAGGAAATGGCTGTTGTGACCAATTAGGGAAAGATGGTTGATTTTGCCACATCCCACTATATTTTTGAGTATTATATTGAGGAGGTTGAAAAGAAAATGGATCATTTGGCATACCTGATGGTCGTGGCTGCCATTGTCGGCGCTGATTAAGCAGACATACCACTTCTGATTCTTCTTCTGCCTCCTTATAGACTGCTTTTAGGCCAGGAAGCGAAGGAAATCCTTCTGTAGGGTGATCTTTCGTGCAAATGACACAGAATTTAATCACATCCAATGGGCATTCTTTGTGGATGTGCTTCTTTCTACATCTGGGACAAAATATTGCCAAATTCTACTCTGCTTCTACCTATTTTTGTTTGGCTTGCATAATATCGAACTGTGTTGTTAGAGTCCCAAGTATGTCTGTCTTAAAGTCTTCCAGCAGATTTCCAATCTCTGCACGAGTCACACCTTCATTAGAGGTCTTATTTTCCCTTGTGATCGTATCACGTTCTGCTGATTTCAACCTCGAATTGCCCCTCGAACACCTAATACACAAATCAATGATGCTAGGATAATTTTCCTGATATATTTCACCTTTTCCCATAATATTCAATGTTTCAACCCATTGATCTTTCATTCCCCTAATTAATGTGGTTTTCAAAACATTATCAGGTAAGGGTAAAGATGCATAAGGGGATCTCTAAAGATTATATTGAAACCGTTCCACATACTCTTCCAGGGTCTCATTTGGTTTTGCTGTCATTTGGAATATCTCATCTTTTAATTCCCGAGACCTACAATAATCTTGATATTTCTTTAAAAATGAAGCTTTCATATGATCCCAATCAGTTATGACACCCCCACCTAATACCATAAACCATCGTAGGGCTGCCCCTTTTAATGTAGAAGGGAATAGTTTTAGTTTTTGGGCATCGGTGGTGTAATCGTATCCTCTGCACAGCACATCAAACTCAAATAAAAACGCATCTGGGTCCTTTGATGTTAAGACGTGAAATGTAGGAATATGTTGAAGAGGAATAACGTTCATGGGTGCATTAACTGCAGTATCTACTATAGGATATTGCAGTGTAGAGGTCTACTGCTGATTCTGGTTTTGGTTCTAGGCCATTTGATCGAAGATATGCCAATATCCCTCTGGGATTTCCAAGGAATTTTTAGGTTTACGAGTAGGGGCAGGAATAGTTTTGACAACACTCCCTTTATCTGGGATAATAAGTATTTCCTGTCGACCTACTATTTGAGGTGATTCAAGACCTTGGTTCTGAATAAGTTGAACAACACTTCCCTTATCTGGGTTGCTTATTGTTTGGGCAGTTTCAATAGGAGATTTCGAGTATGTGATTTCTCTCGTTTCCCCTTCTCCTTCTTGGAGATTACTAGCGTTCCCTTCTCGAAGGAAACTTGTGTAAGGATTCTCAATTTCTTGGGAATATTTCTCAATTCCCTCTGTTTGATTGCGTATCTCAGCAAAGGCTTCAAATGGTGATTCTGTAGCCTGAAGGGAACTAGTAGGATGTCTAGAAGTAGTTCTTTTAAATCCTACTGATGGCTGAGATTCAGTTCTTTTAAAGATTTCATCAATAAAGGTTGTGCGCCCGAGGGTCACCGGTCCCTTAGGTTTTTCAGTTTTAGGAGGAATTTTGTTTCGCTTAGTTGATTTATTCATTCAAAGAAACAAGCCTTCATTCCTACCTAAAGAAAGAAGCTTACCTACTTCTGCTGTAAAGCAGGCTAAGAGCAAGTGTGTTTCTTGCCCAGTGCACAGGTTCTTACCTTCCATCTTTAATACCCAATTCTTTGCAAGCAGAAGAAAATTAGTTGTGCATTACTCCTTTAAAATGGCATACACTCTCCCCGGAAACGACGCCAAAATGTCGAGTCAGAAAAAGGTATCTTTTGAACACCTAATTAGCCTACATTAATCATCAATCTGGGAGCGTCCTTTTATTCCAAGAGTGTACTCTGTGTGAGGCTTGCATTTGTCTAAGAGAAATTCTGTGAAGATGTAGTATATGATAACAAAATCAAACGTAACTAATGCTTGAAAAGAGACCTAATTACAGTGACATGAATGAAAAGATTAAACTACTCAAATCTTTGCTGAACATCGATCAGGGATGTAGTAGCAGTAACTCTTTCCCTTAGAAATCGATGCAAGATAACCAATCTGGGGACTGGGAAGCTAAAGTCTCTATTCTCTACAGTTGGAGATCTTAAAGAAATCAAACCGAAAGCAGATTTGATGAAAGTAACTTAAAAAAAACGCAATCTGAAAAGGAACAACAATGTGTGACTACAACTATTTTATCTACCAGTCGAGGATTATAAATAAGCGATGAACAGAAATGGAACAGCAACGCGAATTGAACAACAATTACAATTCTAACATATTCAAAGCACTAGATTCCTATGTTTCAATTCTGTCGACAGCTTCTCACCATGCAACCATCAATTACAACAGATTATAAACTAAAGGAACAACAATTCAAATCAGATACGAGTCAGTAAAGCTTTTATGTTAACATCGAAAAAATAGAACAACGAATTATGTTTATTGTAAAGAAATGAAACAACGATGACTCTGTATTTGATATGATCAACAATAAACCAATTCAAACATGAAACACACTCCACATGACAATAAACAAAGATTAGAATACAAAGAGCGAAGTAATTCCACCAGAGCCGGGCCCTTAGCGCCAGTGAAATACCGCTGGGCTAATTCAGAATTGTAGAAGGTAAATAAAACACGTGCTTTGTATTAAACCAACATAAAGTCTTACAGAGAGGTTTTCTCTCAAACAGAGAGTTAATATAACAGAGAAAATGTAAAGTCTTTCGACCGATTCCCAATAACCATAATGATCCATCCCCTGTCACTAAAGGACGTAATCTTATATATCAACTCTTCAACATACCAATCAAAGAACAAGATAAGTTTGAACAACGATCCCTCAGGATCAAAAGATCCTGAGGGATTCGCTCCTCGTTCTGTTTGTGCTGACTGAGGCCGAGTTGTTCCCTGCCTTTTCTGGGCTATTCGTTCAGATCTCCTTACCTTTGGCTGGATATGATCCAATGCTGATGGAGCAACAATTAGATTGTTCTCAACCATGCCTCTGGTACAACTGTTCACGTCTCTGAATTCCTGTTTGTCAACCAAAAAGTAGTTTTTAGTCATCTTTTCATAGTAATCATAAACCTTTCCAATTCTATTGTAATTCCTATGATAGATTACCTTTTCAAGGAAAACAGGAGTATATTTATGATAAAGAATGAGTAAATATACGATAATTTCATACCTCTTTCACTTCCCAACAGACTCTACTAAGTATACTTCAAATAAAGGCCTTAAAAACAATATTTCAAGCCACACCAAAGGACAGGGCATACCATAGACTTCTTTGGCTTGACTCTATTAAATAATTTCCAAGGAAAAAAGCTAGGTGGAACCAGAGAGGAATTAAGAATTTTCCAATCAGGCGTTTCAGAAGAAAACATTAAGATAAAGAAGGCAGATAGAATTAGGGTTCCAAGACAACATACCCTAATCTAAAATTTATGTTCTTTTATCAGAGAAATAATGGACAGAATGGAAAATATAAGAAAAACATTGACAAAGAAAGGATAATTTCACCATTAACATAGCTCAAGAATCCTTTGAACGTGCTTGTATTATTGATGTTCAAAATAGTTACATTACTCCTGTAAAATGATCTCTGCAACACAGAGTTTTCTCAAATCCAACCTAGCAGCTCATCAACTAGCTCAGCAACTCATCAACTTATCAACCAACTGACCAACCAACACTAAAAATGAATAATATATGCAATATTTATCTGCAAAATGGGTAGGTGATCCTAAGCTAGGGTTTTAGATGTTATTTATTACAAAGTTAATGCATTTTTTACCTTTGAGACCATGCAAGGCCCAAGAAAAAATATCTGAGAGTGACTCACTGTAATAATAACTCCTAACTTAATTGGTCAAGCTAACTTTTGGAAATATTTGACTTTAAGTTTTTTTAAATAAATTTTACAATAACTACTGAGTGGTTGAGAAATAACTCTGACTGTTTGTAATAATTGTTGATGTCTTTTTGAAATGAGACAGGCTATAGGTGGCAATATGTGTCCCTGAAGAAGTAAATGCTTTTGGTTTATTCATTCGAATCTGCCTCTGTGTTGATATTTGTTTGATTTATCATTTAAACACTGTTTAGGCTTTTAAACTAGATTTGTCTTCACTGTCTGATTTATATCTACCTCTCTATCTTCTAATATTTGATTAATCTCTTTAATATTTTAATATTCACTGCCAAGGTCTCTTGACTATCTTGTTTTCCTTTGCTTGCATATCTGTTTGTACTTAGCTGCGCAGTGGAGAATTTCTGCTGTTGGAGGGCTTGAATAACCACCAATGATCATGATTCATTGGTGATTACACTCGATTTTACACTACTGGTCCTTCTAATGGAATAAGATCCTCTACATCATCACCCATAACACTTATTTGAACAATCTTGGACCCTTGGAATGAAATTCTTGCACTCCTGCCATGATACCTACACAATAAAACAATAAATTAGTTTGAAAACTTTCATTGGTGGCTTTTCTACATTTTTTTGGGGTTTTTGGGCGTTTGGAGCATTGCAGAGGTGGTAGTGGCGGATTGGGGCTTATCGCAGAGGCACATGGCTCTGGAACTTTTGAATCGGATGGTGGTATCGGGATTTGGACCAAAGGAGGATAGGTCATTTTCACATGGGATGAGGAGTGGTTAGTGGTTTGGGAGGAGATCATGCGATTCCATTTATCGGATGACACGTGGCGGATGGGACATGGGTGAATACCGCCCATTTCGCAGCGTTTGGAAGCGTTAACCCCCATGCGAAGAATGATGCGATATTGGACCAAGGCCGTTAGATCTTGGGAGATGTAGATCGACAGTGATCGGGTGAAAGGAGTGGTAGGCAAGTCAGAGGGATTGGGGCTAGGGAAAACAGGTGGCAAGGCTTCATTTGTAATGTGGGGTTTGGTGTATGCGGGGGCTAGGGGTCAATAAAATAAGTGGAAATGCTTTTTATCAAATGAAAAGGGAAGGGTCATACGAGGTTTTTTAACAAAGGCGGGGGGTTAAAAACGTTAAATCCGAGGCTTTAATATTATAAAGGGTCCGGTTACAAAACACAAAGAATCGGGTTATTATATTAAAATAGAGGTTTAATATAAAACAAAGGGTCCCAAAAGATTTAATTTTTATATTTAAAACAATGTAAGAAGGAAATTTTTACATTGTTTTAGTGCAAATGAGGGAAAATGATGAAGGAAAGGGGGTTTTTGGGAAGGAAAGTGATTAAAATAAGGAAATAAGGCTTTTGGGTAGGGAAAATGGTGAGGATGAGGGGATTTAAGCCCAGACATGAGTTTTTTTAGAGCAAGATGGTGATCTTGAGAAGGAAAACTAAGAGATAGTGAAAAAGGTCTTATGAAGATAGTGAAGGTAGTGAGATTTCTGAAGATAGTTGATGGTCAAGAAATGCTATCTTCGGCAATCTGTAGAAAATCCATAGTCACCTAGTGAAACTGTAGAATATAGGAGGATAACAGTGACTCTAGCTGGGGAGGGCATCTCCTTTAGGAGGTGTCAAGAACCTCAAAGTTCAAATCTTTTGAATTTGTAGACTAGTGCCTTGCTTGTACTTAGAAGATTTTTTATTTTATAATTTATGATTTGTTGTTGCTCTTTGTAACTTAGACCTTTGAAACTTTGAAAATCACACTCTGTTGCAACTCAATTCTACCTACCCATCATACTTTCCTAGAATTTTTCTTCATTTGGGTGTATTTAGATTGGCAAACCCTCAACATCATTTTTCTTTTGAAAATAGGAAACTATCTATTTCTACCCTTATATCATCAAAGGCTTAGATTAGATTGATGAGCTCTTTTATTTCTCTACCTAATCTACTTATCTGTCAAGTTTAAATAGTTTGACAGATTTTCATTCTCTATTCTATCAACATGAAATTGAAAAAATGACTAAATCAAGATTAAGCAGTTTGATTTGTCATGAGTTGTGGCATTTTTAACAAGCCGCACACAAATTTTGATTTTTGCAAAAAGTAAAATTAAACATTGAGGGCTATAATCTGAAATTTGTCATTCATCCCTCTCTTTTCTCTTTGGTTCAGATTTGAACTTTGGAATCAATATATTTTTCTCTCAATCTACTGATAAGCCAAGTCTAAACAGTTTGAAAAATTTTAATTTACTAACTTATCAACAAAAATTCAAAATTTGTTCAATCATGATTAGGCTATATGAGTGAACAAGGCTTCCTTTTCAAAGTAGTGGCATTTGGACTTGCACACTTTCAGAAATATTACTTTTTGGTATGGGGCTTTTCTTTTTCTTTTATCCTCCCTCTTTTCCTTGTTCTTGGTAAAAAAAATATGAAACTAAACTAAAAATATACTCATAGTGCTGAGCTTATTTGTATACCTATCTATCCTACTCTAACTTGCATATGGTATATATTCATTAGGTGAACTCTCTTTTCCAATACATCCAATCGAGTATGTGATTAAATGATTGATTTTCATTCAGATTTTTAGGCATGTTGAAGAAACAAAAAGGCCCCTCCCATCTCACTTGCTTCTAAACAGTAGTGCTCAAAATTTTCCTTAAGCTTAGCAATGAAATATTCCTGCCGTAGTTTACTCCTTTAGATGTCTCTAAGAAAACAACAAAATGATATTTGAATAATATTTTTCCCTGAGGATTTAAACAATAATTTTCATATAGGATTGTTCCCTGCTCCACTTTGTTGTGCTTGGGATTCTTTTGAGAAAGAATCTCTACCTCTTCTTCATGATCATTTGGCCCGACAACCTCATAATTTTTTGCTATGTTGTCCTTAAGAAAACCTGACATGCCTTGATTGAATGAGCTGAATTCTTCCTAAAATATATCATTCGGGGAATTTCCTGGTAGTATGTCCTCTTGAGAAGGTATTACAACATTAATATTAAATTGTTCTCTAGTTTCTGCATGAGAAAATACATCAATGGATAAGTTAGCAATATAAAAAATAGAAAGATCTTCCTTACATAAAAGTTTAGAGGTTGGCTATATGTTTAGAATCTGATTGATTTCTTAATTAGTTAAAGGGGAAGGCATTTTCCTTTTTCCTTGGGTAGAACTACGATGATTCTCTTCCTTTTGTGACTGATCACAAGGCTGAATGTCTTATTAAGCCTCACAAAAAGGGGATGAAGAATCATCACTTGTCCCTTTAGAGAGATCTTATGGATCTTCCTTTATTTCCTGATTGATTTCATTCTCAACCAACTTCTCTTGATTATCATGATACTTAAATTGAGCATGAAATTCATGAATTTCCTCTAATAGATTGTCAGGATGCCAATTTCCAAAATCTTCATCAATGTTTACAAGGTATTATATGAGATCTTCATATTGTTCACAACAATTTTCATCTAATGATAAAGATGGATAGTTTTCTCTATAATGCTCATAAAACACCTTGTGGAAATCCTTTAAAGAGAACAAACTACCAAGTTTCAGACCTTCATACCATTCCCTTGCTTTAACTTCTAACGTTACCATGAAAATTTTCATGAGGCAGTCCTCATTACATTCAACTTTTAACCTCCATGTATGTGTATGAAATTTGATGAGATGTAACAAGGGCTCATAAATTTTTTTATCTTGAAACATAGGTAGGTTTGTGTCCCAATTTATCTGAGGCATTTTGTGTGGGAATCCAGGAATGTGATCTCTGTTCATTGGAGCATATTTGAGTTGTATCCTTGGATCAATTTTTGCTGATTAGTTAGCACAAGGGTTACTTCATCTTTTTACAATCAATCTGGATTATTTTTCTAGTGGAGTCTTTAGGTTTTACTGAGATCTATGGAGTCGCCAAGTGGAAGATTTCAACTTTCTTGAAGCAAGCTGCTATCCACCATTAGTAACCAGATATTTTGCAAGTCTTTAAGGTTTTCAGGTAGGGAAGTTGCTTTGTGGATAGGTCTGCTAACATTTGGACTTTTTGATCCAGGAAATTTCGTAAGAATGCTTTCACGGTTGTCAGCTATTGTCAGTTTGGGTTAGGGTGAGATTTGGTATAGGTTCCTCTAGAGGCTAGAATTTGGACCCAAAGTTCTAGAAAGTTTCTAAACTGTATAGCACGTTTGAACAACAAACCAATCTGTGAAATAAATACTTAATCCACAAAGTATTCTTGACTGGGTTTTGTTTGAGGGTTGATGATAAAGTAATTTTCCCAATGGGGTTTATCAAAAACCAGTGGAGTTAGCAGGCCTACTGAAAACCAGTGGAGTCACCAGGTGGAATATTTTTATTTTTTTTATGGTTGGATGTTGTCCACCATCAGCAACCAGGAACCATTCTTGGCTAACACTTGATTCATCTAAGTCAAAATGAGGTTTTATGAGTTTTTTAGGTAATATTAAGTTGTTTAATACTCATATTCCCCAGTATGGTCACCACTATGTTGGCTCCCCATGATTTGCAAGATTGGCAAGAAAAAACTCTGCAGGGAACCACATCAGACCACTTTGGAGTCCAAGGACCTAGCCTTCCTAGACTTAGAGAGGGCTCTCTCTATGTAAGTGTTTATAAATAATATGTCTTTATGCTTTTGTTTTATTATTTTAGGCTAGTTATGATGTTCTTAGAACTTATTTGTTTTGTTTGATTGGATTGGTTGATATATAGAATAATGGAGTGATTAATTGGTGAATTGTTTCAGTTGAATAGATAGACCATGAGAAACAATAATCCATTGGGCTATGGATTCATAAAAGGATTTAATTGTTCATCAACTCTGCAAGGGTTTTCATAGGGCAAGCTAACTATATCAAGTGGATCTTTTAGATTAGATGGAATATGAAATGGAAGTAAGTTGTGAAAGCAGAAAAACTAAAGGGCAATTAAGAATCCTTCAACTCTAATTTAACAAGAAAAGACATTTAGGTAACTGTTTGAGGAAAACCAAAGGACGGGGCATACCATAGACTTCTTTGACTAGAATTTAATAATAAAACCTTTAAGACAACAATCCAACAATCCTAGAATTACTTTTAGACAATGAAAAAATTTAAGATAGCAATGAGTGTAACTAAAGGGAAAGATAAACCTATCTTCTTTAATCAAACACTCTAAATACCTTAAAAGTAATAGTTTGAGACATACCAGAGGACAGAGCATACCATAGACTTCCCTGGATGGACTCTACTAAGTATACTTCAAAGAAAGGCCTTAAAAATAATATTTCAAGCTACACCAAAGGACAGGGCATACCATAGACTTCTTTGGCTTGACTCTATTAAATCATTTCCAAGACAAAAATCTAGGTGGAAGTAGAGAGAAATTAAGAATTCTCCAATCAGTCCTTGCAGAAGAAAACATTAAGATAAAGAAGGCAGACATAATTACGGTGCCAAGACAGTATATCCTAATCTAAAATTTATGTTCTTTTATTAGAAAAATAATGGACAGAATAGAAAATAGAAGAAAAACATTGACAAAGAAAGGATAACTTCACCATTAACGTAGCTCAAGAATCCTGTGAACGTGCTTGTATTATTGATGTTCAAAAAAGTTACATTACTCTAGTACAATGGTCTCTTCAACTTAGAGTTTTCTCAAATCTAGCCTAGCAGCTCATACACTAGCTCAACAACTCATCAACTTATCAACCAACTGACCAACCAACACTAAAAATGAATAATACATGCAGTATTTATCTACAAAATGAGGAGGTGATCGGAAGCTATGGTTTTAGATGTTATTTATTATAGAGGTAATGCATTTTTTACCTTTGATACCATGCAAGGCCTAAGGCAAAATATCTGAGAGTGACTCACTGTAATAATAACTCCTAACTTTAAGGCTTTTTCAATAACTTTTACAATAACTGCTGAGTGGTTGAGAAATATATCTGACTATTTGTAATAACTGTTGATGTCTTTTTTGAAATGAGACAGGATGTAGGTGGAAATATGTGTCCTTGAAGAAGTAAATGCTTTTGGTTTAGTCATTCGAGTCTGCCTCTATGTTGATCTTTGTTTGATTTATCCTTTAAACACTATTTAGGCTTTTAAACTTGATTTTTCTTCATTGTTCGCTTTATCTCTGCCTCTCTGTCTTCTAATCTTTGATTAATCTCTTTAATCCTTTAATTTTCACTGCCACGGTCTCTTGACTGCCCTATTTTCCTTTGCTTGCATCTCTATATGTATTTAGCTGCGCAGTGGAGCATTTCCGCAGTTGGAGGGCTTGAATAACCACCAATTATCATGATTCATTGGTGATTACGCTTGATTTTATACTCCTGGTCCTTCTAATGGAATAAGATCCTCTACATCATCACCCATAATACTTATTTGAACAATCTTGGAACCTTGGAATTAAATTCTCACATTCCCGCCATGATACCTACACAATAAAACAACAAATTAGTTTGAAAACCTGTCGAGTTACAAAACACAAAGAATCGAGTTCTTATATTAAAACAAAGTTTTAATATAAAGCAAAGGGTCATGAAAGATTTAATTTTTGTATTTAAAACAATGTAAAAAGGAACTTTCTACATTCTTTTAGTGCAAATGAGGGAAAATGATGAAGGAGAGGGGGTTTTTGGGAAGGAAAGAGAGGAAAATGAGGAAATAAGGCTTTTGGGTAAGGAAAATGGTGAGGATGAGGGGATTTAAGCCCAAACATGAGTTTTTTTAGAGCAAGATGGTGATCTTGAGAAGGGAAACTGAGAGATAGTGAATAAGGTCTTATGAAGATAATGAAGGCAATGAGATTTTTGAAGATAGCTGACAGTCAAGAAATGCTATATTCAACAGTTTGTAGAAAATCCATAGTCACCTAGTGAAACTGTAGAATACAGGAGGATAACAATTCAGACAACGACGAAGAATCTAATCTACGCCGACGCGGTACAAAGTATCCCCAATGATATGATATGGTTGAGAGTGATGTTGAATACGTCGATGATCGACTTTAGTCAACTCAAACCAGAAGGTTTGGGTTTGGAGATACAAAATGATATCACTGTACCATGGATCGATAGTGTTGATCATGAAGAGAGTGGCATCTGGAATGTACTCATCAAGATTGGATGGAGCAGAAGCAAAGGGAAGGGAGCATATCAATTCAGCGAAAAAACAATGATTTCTTTGATTTGGAAGCAGTGAATTACAGATCAAACTCCTACAGAATGAAAATCCATTTTGAATATTTGCCCCCTAGTAATTGAAGGGTCAAAATATAAGTCATGGGATTGCAGTCGAAGATCATGGTAGTCATGCGAAGAAGAATGTAATGCTGAAAGCATTGAACAACATGTACTGCAGCTAAAGCCAGTTTCTCGACATGGGCATATCGAGTCTCTGTATCCATAAGGTTACGGTTGAGGTAATAAATGAAATGTTTAGTACCATCGTCATTGTCCTGGACCAGCACCATAGCAATAACACCCAAAGAAGCTGCTAAGTAAAGGAAATAGTCACAATGATAATTTTGGGGATGTAGTAAAGGAGCGTTAATAAGAACATTCTTTAAAGCATCGAAGGAGCATTGAGATACTTTAGCCCACAGGATTTGGATCCCTTGTTTAAGTAATCATGAAAATTCCTTAGCGAGCTCTGCATAGTTGGGAACGAAATGACGAATGAAATTAGATTTCCCTTGTAAACTTTACAACTGAGATAAATATGAGGGGGTGGGGAGGTATGATGCAAGAGAATCCTGCTTGATTTTCATTAAAATATTGTTTAAATAGGGGGTGATGTCTTTTTTTATTATTTTATAAATTATTATGCTCATTTTTATTTAAATTAAGAGAGAATATCTGAGTGTGAGGATTATTGTAAATATTCTCTTAATTAATTGAGAATACGAGGGAATTGAGTTGGGTAGATAATTTAGGGATTAGGAGTTCCTTAAATGGAACTTAGTTGAGTCAAATAAGGGATAAATATATTTTAGGATTTGGTTAAGATTTGTGTGGAGGAAATCATGGATTGGAGTTAATTCATAATTGTGTATAAATCTGAAGCTTGCGTGAGGATGGAAAAATAGAGTGAGGAATATAAAGAGAGTTAGAGAGAAACGGTGTGAGAGTTTTTGAAAAGGGTCGAGAGCCGAGAGGCCCACAAATGTAATATTCGGGCAATTGGTTTGAATCTAAATTTTCTTGTTATTATTTTATTAATCAAGTATTGGTTTATTTTTTGTCTCTCTCTTCATTTCTAATTTGGATTGAACCTAAGCAATTTATATATGATTTTTAGGAGAGTTTTTGTTAAAAAGGGGATACACACTCTCCTATGTGCAAGGATTTGGTTTATAGCAGAATCCCTGCATCATTTGGTATCAGAGTGAAGATCCATGCTTGGCGGGGTGCGATCGGAGGTCTTGGAGGTTAGAGTTTAGTGTGTGATAGATTGCTAGAGGTTTGACGTAAATATGTGAATTGCGTCCTAAGTGAATTTAATCTCTGCAATTATATATATGCCATATATGAGTGTGTTAATTGCAGGAACTGGAGGCGATTAGACTGGGATGTGAAGATCGAGTGGGGAAGTAGAATGCGATGGTTATAGATTCAATTATAAAACCATTTCCAAACGACATTGACAGTGGCAATAAGTTCTTGTAGAAATGCATTGTGAACTCCTTGTGATATAGAAACTCATCCAAATGCTACACCTTTAGCACTCGTGATTTCCATTTGCATTTTCTACAATGCACCACCTTTGAACACTGGTTATTTCCCTTTGCCTTTTCAGGATTTATTTTCCAACAGGACTTCCCCTTCGAGCAAGCTATTTCTAAATCTGGAATTGCTTGAAAGCACATTTTTCTGTGTGCAATTTACAAGGACAAGTCTCAGAGTGGGGGTTCCTATTCTTAGATCTTGTATTGATCAGATTATTGGTTTTCCTGGAATAGCCGACAGGCCAAAGCCAACATGCAATAGGTTGAATGCGTTGAGGAGGAAGCTGTGCCTATGGAGATTGTAAAATTGCAAGAAATTTTACTCCAAAAAGAAGTTGTGATCACCATCGCTAAGAATTGAAGTCGACTAGAGGAGGAATCGACCAATATGTGAGAAGACCCAATGCTGTGGAGTGAGCGCACAATCATACTTTGAATTAAGTCTTAGTTGCAGAGGACGCTAGAGATAGCTCTCTGAGTCAATGTGCATGCCTTTCTGCCGAGACTGCATGAGAACTTAGATGTTGTCACCATGGAGTTGTGAAGAAATGTCGTAAGGTAAAATGGGAACTGTTGTGGATAGCCTCGGGGAGTCTCTCCTCATATTTTCAAATTTCATTAATATTTGTATGCCTAAGATCTGAATGTGTGAAGGAGTAAACATATCTCTTTGAGGATAATAAAGAAGAAGTAAGTCGCGGGATGCAAGAAGCATGAAAATAAGGATCAATTAACTTCCCATGCTATGAAAGATGACATGGATACATTTACCATTGTTATCAATAGCCAGAGAGCCGTTCTTGATGGAGATGATATAACTGATACCAATGTCAAATAAATTAAAATTGATTTCTTTTCCGTTTCATCCCATGGTAAAGAGCTTTTGAAGAATGCCTCTGTGAAAATTTCTCATGGAAAGCGTTATGGGATTTTCGGTCCAATTTTACTTTGTTGAAACTTTTAGCATGGAGAAAGATACTTGTACCCAAAAATATTGATGTTTTGTTAGTTGAACGAAGAGGTTATGGGTGATGATATAACTGCATTAGAAGTTGTTATCTCAGAAAATGAGGAATTAGTGAAATTCTAACAAAAGGCTCAAGGTTTTTAAGATTTGTCTCTATAAGATGGAGTGGATGATGAGATAGTATAACGCCTACTGACAGACAACGTCAGGAAAAATTGATATTCACCGTTATTAGAGATATGCAGTTTTAGTTGGGAATCAAATAAAACTTACAGGAGAAGGTTCAACAGATAAGTGTTCAAGTTGCAAGGCTAAAATATTTGTTTGAGCTTGGTATATAGGAAGTGTTTGTGAAGAAAATAACTGATGTCCAAAGTAAAGCTCGTCATATTGCATTTTGTAATCCAAAACTGGTAAACGAAGGTTCGAGTTTCAAAGTTCGCAATATTTTCAAGAACTCAGCAACGAAATATCTTGACAAGAATAATTTGTATTCAAAGAAGAACTCATGGTCTGCAATTATGTAATTCAAGTCAAGTTGGTTAAGAGAAAGGAGCCACATAAAAAGTTTAGAATCCGAGGATTTTGACGAGCTCGGCAGAGGAAGAGTTTATTCAGAAACAATTATGTCGAAGGAAATGTTGTCGTTGTTGGTGGACTCATGTTGCAGTGAATATTCAAAGGGAACATCATAAGAACTGTAGTGCAGAATCTCAAGAACTATCGGTGGGCACACTATGAAGGTGGTAAGTCAAATGAGTTTTTATGTTATTTAAATAACATAAAATGGATATGTAATTCAGATTGAGAATAATAGTGGTTTATGAGTGTTTCACCAAAATTCATGAGTGGGAAGAGAGATAATAAGTTAAAGATCATGATTGATCGTTGCTTGTAATGCACGTGAAAGTATTCCTATTTCTTTATCCTGAAGATAGTGAAATTTTTGTTTGTTGCTACTAGAGAAATATATTGATGCCACCATGATAAGAGAAAGTTTTGGAAAATTCCTATGAATGAATTGTTTTGTGCACTGAAGACGGTTTTGCATGAGAACCGTCACTGCAAAGAAGAACCTACATGGAAGTGCAGGAAAAATATCTGCGCTAAGAGGATAAGCGTGTTGAAGAGGTTATGGTCTAAAGGGCATGCGAATATTCACAGTGATAAGAACGACATAGAAGAGTGAAATCCGAAGAGTTGAAATCGTGAAGAGGAGGTTTATTAAATAACCTTGAAGGGAGCACGCGGTATGATAATTCATTTCAAAAATGTATTTTTGAATGTTGAAAATTAAATGGTTTATTTATTTTCACCATAAAATAAATCTTTGGAAAATGTATTGCATTTCGATTTAAAGGCTTCAATATCATGTGAAGTGATAAAGGGAGATAATGAAATTAGTGACTTGTGATATTTTCTTAAGAATGGAGTATGAGAGAGAGTGAAGATTTTACATCATAAAAATGTATTAAGGGTGGATGTTCATTGGTATATTATATAACTTGAATTAAAGTCAAAATATCCACTATTGTAATTATTGGGTCAAGCTTTGAAGTCAAATCAGATGTTAAGGTCAAATGAAAATTTGGATAGCTTGAGTCAAGATTGATTTATTGTACAAGAGGGTGTATTTTCATCCAAGATGAAGAGTTTATGTAAATTCCGGAGTCAAGGAGTATTAATTTAAGTCAAAGGTTTGAATGTAATTGGGTGCATGATCGGTGGAGCCCGACACCCAAAGAGTTGGTCATCATAACACATGAAACACTGCAGTTGTTGTTTGCAGCAAAGAGGAGCAAGAGAGTTGCCCAGAAATGATTCTAAGATAGAGAACTGAAAGAGGTCAAGCGCAGGAAGAGAGCTTGCATTGCTGAATGGCAAGTATGGAGGCTTGCTAAAAATGGGATTCGAATAAAATTCACACGTGAACAAATGAAGTTCACAAAGGAGGATAAGATGGTTGGTGATAGTCATTTCATAATATCTGATGAAGACCACAGTAGCAAAAAGAAGAAGGAAAATGCCAAGGTAAATGTAATATGTAAGAATTTGAATGATGAAGAGTATGAGCAGGAGAAAGCTGAGAAACAGTTCACCTTGAGTTATTGATGGAATTGTTGCAGAGAAACAAGAAAGACCAGAGACATGGTTGGACCATGAGGAAGAAAGTGAAGTGGCAGAGGCTACACGCAAAGAGGGAACAACAGGTAAATATACAGTTAACAGAAGAGCCGAGGAATCTTGAGTAGATGATGAATGTGCAATTGAGATGTGAAGAACTCAGAGAGGCTGAGCTGAAAAGTGAATTTTCCATTTATGGCCCAGAACAGGGTGAAATTCCGGGTAGAGAGATCAATGAGAAAGATCTCATGAACTATTGGAATAGTTTAGAAGAATTGGAATATATGTTGACAAGAGAAGCAGATGAGGCTATGAAGCCTTGTAGTTTTAAATCTCACAGTTTATGTATTTTTGCAGGATGTGCGGAAGATGGTGGACAGTCTGGTGAAACTAGCATAGAGATGAATGAAACTCTTAAGGTGAAGTATGATGGAAAATTCCTTTTATAGGAGGAAGGTACTCATATTTTGTAGTAGAAAGAAATCAAAAATGAATTTTTGTTGGGTGTAAGACAACCAGTTGAAGCTATTGTGGAGCAGAGGCATAATGAAACTACCAAATTGATATTCCAAGGAGGTAAACAAATGAATTTGTTTAATGAAATTGCTAACAGAATTTGGTAGTGTGATGATACAGAAACTAGGATAACTCAGGAAGATTACCAGAAGAAGGATGAAGCGGGGAATGAAGGTTGTGATGAAATGCTGGAAAGATTTCACATGGAAATAGAGTTCTTGGAATGATGGATTAAGGAACCTGAGGGAGAAGTGAAGCTTGTAGAAACTGATACGGAGGAGATTGTAGTTGTCGTGCACGATAGGGATGAAATGTTTTTAACATTTATAGAGTTAAGTGAATTTTATAACTTTTCAAATAATAACGTGGCTGTAGGTACAAAAGGAAACATTAATAAATATGATGTTGAAATCAAAGAAATTGAGTAGAAAGTATTTGGAGATGAGATGAAAAATCAGGAGCAGCAAGGAAGTTATGTCCATAGAGACGTAAAGGAAACAAAAGTATTGAACCAACAGGATAAAGATGAAAGTAGCCAGCAATTCCAAAGAGGATTTACTAAAATCCCGAAGGTCTATGATGGGAGATTGGTGCTTGAGCATCAAAAGAGGCTGAAAGGTATTATCTTTTTAAAACTAATAGTTTGTTGATGAATGCAGGTACAACACCAGATGAGAAATTTACTACTATAGGAGAAGTCAATCACTATAGTTGTTATCAAGGAGAAATTCTTGATTATTTTTCATTTCAGAAAGTTGAGAGTTCAGCGCAATTGGAGACAAAAGAATAAAACAAAGAGGAGTTACTCCGAGTAATTGGCAAAAGAAATTGTTGGAGAGGGCAATGGAATCTGGTTGATAGAATGAATGATGCTGATGTACAGCCAGTTCGAGATTCTTTCAGAGTTTGGAGACCAAAAGAATGGGTATCAGTGTTTCTACACGAGTATGTAATTCTCGAAATAAAGATGATGTGGTATGGAAAAGTGAGAGTTACATTCTATAGTATTCTAAAAATACTATTCTGGGAATCATGTGATGAATTACAAAATGGAGTTGATATTTTAAAAGACCAGCGGCAGAATAAAGTTTGGGATCCTAGAGGGAGTAATTCATTGAGACTTGTGGCTGTCGCGTTATTACAGAAATGTGAAAAACCTCATAGACATGAGTCTATGGAAACTTCTCTACATGGGGAGTCTGATGCAAGAGCATCTTGCTTGATTTTCATTAAAATATTGTTTAAATAGGGGTGATATCTTTTTTTATTATTTTATAAATTATTATGCTCATTTTTATTTAAATTAAGATAGAATAATCTAAGTGTGAGGATTATTGTAAATATTCTCTTAATTAATTAAGAATATGAGGGAATTGAGTTGGGTAGATAATTTAGGGATTAGGAGTTCCTTTAATGGAACTTAGTTGAGTCAAATACGGGATAAATATATTTTAGGATTTGGTTGAGATTTGTATGGAGGAAATCATGGATTGGAGTTAATTCATAATTGTGTATAAATATGAAGATTGTGTGAGGATGGGAAAACAAAGTGAGGAATACAAAGAGATTTAGAGAGAAATGGTGTCAAATTTTTTGAAAAGCACCGAGAGACAAGAGGCCCACAAATGTAATATTCGAGAAATTGGTTTGAATTTGAAATTTATTGTTATTATTATATTAAGCAAGTATTGGTTTATTGTTGGTCTCTCTCTTCATTTATAATTTGGATTGAACCTAAGTAGTTTATATATGATTTTTAGGAGAGTTTTGGTTAAAAAGGGGATACACACTCTATTATGTGCAAGGATCTGGTTTATAGTAGAATTCCTGCATCAAGGTAAATTAACGATAGCCTCAACTTTCAAGGGATCGAGAGGGATTCCTTCTTTAGAGACGAAAAACCCAAGGAGTTTGTTGGATTCAACCTAGAAGACACATTTATGTGGATTCAAGCGAATATTATAGTGTTGGCAACGTAGAAAAATCTCTCGAAGGTGCGTCGGATAGTCACGGTGCTTAGGTGAATGAACGTGAATGTCATCCAGGTAAGGTTGCATGATGTGCTTAATTTCATGGGAAGTATAGGACATCGAGTGCTGAAAAGTAGCACCGACATTATTCAAACCAAAAGGGAGAATTTATAAGAAAAGGTTCACCATGGACAGATGAAGGCAGTTTTGTGTTGATCAGCCGGTAGGATTTTAATCTGGTTATAGCCAGAAAAAATGTCGATAAAGGAAAATATCTCACTCCCAGTGCATTTATCAATGATCTTGTAAATAAATGGAGTGGGATAGTTATCCTTTGGGCAAGCCCAATTTATATCTTAGTAATTGACACAAATGCGAATGGTACGCTACTTTTAATTGACAGGGACGATATTGGACACCCAATCTGTCAAAGGTATTGAATAAATAAATCTTGTCTTAAGAAGTTTTTCAACCTCTCCCTTTATGGCGACTACCTTTCTGGGATGCTTAGGATGAAGTCGCTAATGAACAGGATTCGAGTTAGGGTAAGCCGGTATTTCATGCACCACTATACTTGGATCAATGCCAGACATTTCCTTGTAGGACCATGAAAGAACATCTCAAAATTATTGAAAGAGACTGGTGTAGAGCTTGATCTCATATGGAGATCAAGTTACCCCAATGTGAATGTTCTTGACAATTCCTGGTTTCACAGAAATGTCGATAGGCATTTCCACAATGATTTTTCCCATGTTCCCCTCAGAAAATACGCCATGTGTGGACATGGGTGTCAGGAGTGGATCTTCTGGAGCATGGGAAGAAAAATTTTCGAGACACGGCTTAATTACTCCAGGGCTCGGAAGAAACGATGAATGATGATGAGTATCATTCCTGGGTGTTTCCTCAAGAGACATAGTTTCCATGATACGTTCGCTAGAGGGAAACGTCTCATTCAAGGGATCTGATGAGTCTGAGGAACCAAGCCAAGGATATTGGGAATACACATAAAAATTCATGATAGAATTAGCATCTGCAAAATTATTAGCCGAAGATGAGATGATTTCACAATAATTGACTTATATAGGGCTTAACGGCATGATTTCACTGAACGAATCAATCTGATCAGGGGAAGGAATGATCCAAGCATCAGATGAAGTGGAGATGATATTGACTTGAGCAGTGCTTGGTGGGGGAAGAGAAAATAGACCCATTAGGTTATAATCTTTGAAAATTCATGCCCCCACACTTTCATAGGGTGTGGTGGTATGCTCCACATATGGAACATTTCATTCTGAAGAGGTGGAAGAAAAAAAGGACAATTGATCAATAGTGATAATCCTTCCTTCATGTGGAAAACAAAGAACATGGAAGAGAGTCGATGGAACACAAAGCATAGCGTGAGTCCAACTACGACCGAGTAGAATATTATAATTGAGTTTGGCATCAACGACTTCTACTTCAACGTTGACTGTTTTTCCTTGCAACATGATAGGAAAGTTGGGGAGGATACCAAAAGGATGAGAGTCCCTCCTGTCGAAAGCCTTCAAAGTGTTTGGATACTGGCTAAGAGTTGGAGAACCGATGGCTTTCCAACAAGAGACAAACATGATGCAAGTGGATGCACCTTCACCCATGAATTCCCAATGGATATTCTTCCCATTGATACCAACCTGAATAAGGAAATCAAGTTGATGGGGGAGGCGCGGAATGAAATTTTCCAGATCAAAAGTAATGAGGCTAGAATCAGATGGATCAATTCCTCCAATAGAAGATAACAATGATTTCTGTTGTGACAAACAACTCTAAAGAACCTATAGCGCAGACATAGCAGAAGGTGCCTAAGACAAATCCTCAACAATATTGTAGTGTTAAGTGGCATGGGTGTTAGGATTATACAAAGATTTTTAGAGCACACCTTTAGAAGGTGGTCATAAATGAGATCAAAAATAGGCCTTTCAATATGAATAGGGTTGGAAGTGGGCGGGGGAGAAGGAGTAGGAGCATCGATGATTTATTTCCCCGCCGACTGACAGGAATTCGAATAATCTTTAGATCTGGTAACTACAGAGATGGGTGCAACACCATTCATCATGAACACCTGAGAACCAAAAGAGGTGGAAGATTTGGGTTGTTCCACCATGTAATATTCCCAAATGGGAAAAGCAGGAATATAGTACAAAATGTTGGAAAAATAATGTAAAATATCATATAAAAGCAAGAGGCCAATATGGAGACCTCTCATATGTTATAACAACATCAAAATATGCATAAATAATGGGCCATAAGATGTACAATAAGAAATAACAAGCCTGCAATGGAAAAAATCCCTCAAAAAAAGGTGCTGCTACTATATATAAAGACTGGAAGATTGTTACAGCGTTGTTTTAAAGGCACTGCTACATCAAATGGTTATACAAAATATTCTAAGGTGGATATGTGCCTCAAAAGATATATCTACTACAGATCTGAGCACTATACAACCTCCTTTGAAGAATCCCTTAAGGGTTTTCAGCAAAACACCATGTACAAGATGGGGATCTAGGCCCTAGGGCTGAAGATCCACCGCAAAATACAGATCTGGAAAGTGTGTCTGATCTGATATGATCAATAGAATAACCTCCTCCAATAGATCCTCTAAATGAAAGGTAGATCCCTTTCACTAGAAAATCAACTCTCCAAATGGTGTGCCAAACCACCCTGCAACTCCTCCTACAGAAATAACATAGATCTAGAAGTAAAATGCACTATAGGGATAAATAAATAGTTAGCTTGATGCCAAGATATGAAAATATGCACAAGGTCCTTCCTTACTGTCCTCCCAATGGAAAGAAAGCCTTCTGCACTGAAAATAAGCAATGAAATGACCCAAATCTAGTCTCCACTGCTGCAACTTGCAAAAAAACTCAACCCTCAATGTAAATGAAAGATGAAGCTTGGACATAAGCCTGATAGTGGACAATGTAGTACAAGACCCCTCCAAGAGCTTCTCAATGGAAGAGGTCGGATTCCCGATCAGGAACACCCAGTGCTAAACAACAATCAATCTTAGATAAATAACAAGAGAAATATATGTGTCTAAACTAACCATATATTCAGAAATATCATATATATCAACATAATGAATATGGCTACCATCCTCTTCCTTAAATAATATATGAGCTTGCAAACCCTAAGCCCCATCCAATAATAGCACTACTTCCATGAAAAACATCTCCATCTAAAACTACATTGTCTTTCATTGATGACCACTCCTCCATGACATCGTTGTTGATTTGGTCAAAGTTGACCGATTCAAGGTATTCCAGCCCCTTTTCACACCTAAGGGTGCTCAATTAAGCTACCTGTTATCACTTGGATTGAACCTTAAGGATGAGAAGGCAATCCTGAGGTAAACTCAAACCAATCTTTAGACTTGTTATCTTGCCCTACCAAATCAGAGAGGGATCTCTCGATAGAATCACAGCCAGGAGGGTTGGATGAAAAATATTTTAGGCTAGCTAAGGAATACAAGGGGTTTTTGATTTTTATTTTAGGGTTGGACTCATTGAACAGGATTTAGGTCAAGGGGATAAATTAGGGCCAATTGGATGAAATTGCAGTTTGTTTGATGGGGAAAGGAAGGTAAAATATTTAACATTCAAAGAGGATTAAATGTGATGAAAATACTGGTGAGGAGCTAGGGAAAGCATCTGAAATGTATTTTCCCTAAACTAAAGAAAATGAACACATTATACTGAATTTCCCAAATAGAGCATAAATAAATATGAATTTTGTCTTTCAAACTTGAATTCAAGTATAATATAAATGTGAAATGGTTTATGAATTAACAATACATTCTAACAAATCAAAAACAGAGAGGAAACTATGTTTAAAACTCATACCACAGGGATCCCAAGAAAATAGCTACAATTTTCCATTAATGTCCAAGCCAAAATGATACTTAATCCATACAATCTCTCCAACTGATGCCAACCATTACAATTACTGAAAAAATACACCTTATATACTTCAAAACCACTTCCTCTCATCCCCAGGGGTTGAATCCATGAGGTGAGGAAGTTGTTACATAAAAAGCTGAACTGAAAGCTAGAGTCTAAGATGAGGAAAGTGACTCATTCCTATCTTTAAGAACAGATACATTTGACTTCAACTAATGATTTACCTAATTTATATACCTTAGGTAAAAGTAAAATTTGACATTTACATTGGTAAATTTTTCATTTATCCAAGTAAAAAGTGAAACAGAGGTGAAACTTCAAAATTTACTGAAACTAGTGAAAATGTAAATTTCTTGGTAAACGCACAACGCCATGACATAAAAATTGACCTGATTTGTAAGCCACTTTTGGAGGCCTTCCCCTTGTCCAAATCAGCTCCATGATAGCTCATTAGAAAGGTCACTGAGTCTAGTTTCCAGATATTCTTTCACTTTCTAAAATGGTGTACATCGGCCCTATCAAAAGCCTATTCTCCCAATACTAGTAAACACGTAGTGGTAGGGTCAAAAAGAGGGCAGAAACATGATTTTTTGGTGGTTTTTTGCCTCTTTGAGTGACTAGTTCTCCTCCAAATCTCCTGAAATTTTTTGAGGTTGATATATTCATCATTATGAACATGAGGATTTTGACCATTTTTCAATCGGATGCCCCAAAAAAGACCGCAACGCTAGTGGCGCTACGCGTTTAGCCAATTTTTCGTGTGCTAAATTGTCAAAATATAAAAATCTGCACAAGGTTGCCAAAATGTGCCAAAATTGTGAATTTGGTTGTTGATTTAGGAGTTAGAGGCATGGAGAGACACCTCAGAAATAATTTTAAACTTCTCCTTCTCCTTTGCCTTGGTCAAAGCCTGAATCTTTGCATGGGCTCATTTGAGCTTGGCCCTTGCAATCCTATTTCTCATGGCATAGTGTTTCACTATCTTCCTCTGAATGTTAATGTCTTTCTTTTCCTTCTCTAGCAGCCCCTCCAGATGAAAATTAGCTCTTTCAAACCAAGAATCTTTGTCTCTGCTACTCTCTATGGCAAGCATCTCACTTGGATTAAGTTGCTCTGCCAATTCAGCCTCTTTCTGCCTTTCCTGAGCTAAAGCCCTCTTTAGCCCAATTGTCCTCAGTATTTGTCTTGAAAGCTCTTCTTCCTCATCATCACAATCATCAAATTTTCTCAAGTTTTCCTTCAGTAAGGCCTTGGATTTTCCTGCCTCTCTCTGAGCTCTGATTGTCTTAATTTCACTGATGGTTTGCTTAGTCTCCAGCTGCTAATTCTATAGCTCAAGAAAGTCAATCACGTACTGTGCTCTAGCAAGATTAGCTTGAAGCTCACTAATCTTGGCCTCCTTGCCTCTGATCAATGTGTTGGTGATTCTAACCTCATCCTCATCATCAAGGTCAGTCAACTAAAACTCCTAGTCAATAATGATAGGCTCTGTAGCCTTTTCCTTGCCCTTGTCTACCTGTTTTTCTAATGAAGAAGGTGTGGCCCATTTTACACCACGTGAAGAAAACACATGCATTTCGACTCTCTGATATGTCAAGTGAAATGGCTCAATATCAGTCATTTTAGTAAAAGCTGCCTGAATGTCCCTTTCGCTGGTTGATGCTCCAATATCATGATGTGGTGGTGAAGGGTTATAGAAAGGTGACGAGGTAGGATCAACATGAGGTGAATTGACATGAGTGGGTGGTGAAGTATGAACAACAGAATGTGATGGAGAAGTGGATATGGGAGGATGAGATGATGAAGGAATATCCTTCTCATGATGGCTAAGTAGGGTAGTGAAAACCTCATTTGCAATGAATGCATCCCATGAAATGTTTTTATGCTAAAGCTGATGCATGACGACCATCTTGATGAGTGAATGATGAAAAATACTCTGCATTTGACTATTGTGATCCCTCTTCTGCACAATATAGGCCATGTTGTCAATGCTGCGGAAAATATAATAAGGTAAGTGTAGCATTCTAACTCTAGTGAAATGCATGAGGAGTCATATGTGGTATGAGTAGAGTCGGGTAAACCTCCCCTCACAAGTGAAATACTTCATTATTATTTTCATCATAGGGGCATACCAATCAAGGAGATGAGAGAAAGGGAAATCTGACTTCTTGTCATCCTTGTACCTAGGGTTGAGGTACGTTTCATAATATCGCATATCCAAGTTTGCTTGTTTAAACCACCTCTTTCCCACACTAGGGATCCTTGTAGCAGCTGCAATAACATTGGTGGACATATCAAAGGTAACCCCAGCAAGAGTAACCTATTTTTCATGTAAATTGGTGATGAACAGTCTTGTTAACTCTGGGTGATTTTGGACTTGCTGCACTCTCTCACAGAATTCAAAGCCGCCCACATGCTTAAAGAAAGACATAGTGAGAGGAGAGGACATAAGTTATCTTGTAGTGATGGGTTCAAACCTATTTATTTTCCCTCCCTTATCGTCATTTCTTCTTGGCCTTTGTGCCCCAACATTGCCACTATCTTGTTCTTCTGACATCTCCAAACTCTGACTTATGATACCCTAGGGTACAAGTGAAATGAGATGAGGGGAATGGGATGAGATGGTGAGCTTGAAAGGTGAAGGGAATGAGTGTAGGGAATGAGTGAAGGGGAAAAATAAATCAATGAAAACCCTAAATCAATGAAATTACCTTGTCTATGATTGATATTCTATTTAGGAGGATGAAATAAGTGTATAGACAGTGATTACAAATTGAAATTAGGGTTTCATTTAGGGTTCCACTTCAATTCATTCAAGAGTGACCAAATAGCTTAGAAACAAGGCTTATGATATGTACTTACTACGTAGAGGTGCTTGGAGGATTATAGGAGAAAGTTGAAGTATTTTTGAACTTTTTTTGAATGGCTTGAACACTCAGAAAAGTTCACTATCTAGGTGAGCAACACCACTGTGTGAGGGCACAACGATTTTCCAAATGCGTAGCACTTCTGTCTGAGCGCACAACACCTTCAAAAATAACATTGTCTCCTCCTAGCAAGGGCACAGTGCCACTGTATGGGTGCGTAGCACCGGTTCAAATGAGCAGCGCTAGTCTTCTGAACGCGCAACACCGAGAAAATTAGCACAATTTCTCCCAAAAAATCAAAAACTCTTCTCTTGCTGAATACTTCTGATAATTACAAAGGAAACCATGGCTCTTTTGAAATGTTTGATAGGCTTTATAGCCATGTGGATTTAATTTAACTTGAAAAACCCACTTTCTAATGTTTGAAGTCTTTTTCGTTTATCACTGATACTCTTTGACACTTTTTACATTGCAAGTTGCTGAAGTCGTGGAGTTTGCTTTTTAATTTGCTCACTGAGGCTAGACATAATTACTTTGACAACTTTGGGATTTAATTATTACATATAATAGCATAAAATTACATTTGAAAAAATTAAAATAAATTACATAGGTGACTTTTCTATCAAGTGAAAAGAGCATTTCTGTAAGTGTTATTATGCTCTTGAGGGGACATGGGAATGAGTCAGAAATATGAATTTTGGAGGGAGAGTGGAGTTTATTGACAAGCACAACCACCAGCGGAACAATTTTAAGTCATGACCTAATGGAATGATGAAACATATATTCAGTATGAGACACCTAAGATGCACCTGCAAATGTGTTTTGATCCCTAGTGGAAGTATGCAAATACTGACACTAACATTGGCCTTATTGGGGATGTCATCTCCTTGGAGGTGTCAAGAACATCGTAGACCAAGTGCCTAACCATTGGGTAAATATGGTCAAACAATTGAAAAGACTGTAGATTACTTAAACTGACTCAAAAAACCATTTAAAGAGACTAGAAAATGACTCAAAAACTGACTCTAAAACTAAATCAAAACTGGCTCTGAAACTATGAAAACAACAGAAAATCAACAAGCTTAATAGCCTTCACTTCAGGCCCCAAGCCTAGATGACCTTCTGCCTCAAACCTTGCAAAAAATGTAAACTGGTATTTACTTTGAAAGTGGAACATTCTTTCAGAATTTGCATCATAAATAGTAATGTTTCAGGAGCCTACCATTGATTGGTCCTCCTGAACATTCCTCTCCATTCATCTCTTGCAGAAAATAGCTTTATGTCCTCTATAAGCCAAGACATTGTAGGGCCCCTTCCAAATATTTTCAAACTTCCTGTGCTTACCTTTATCTTCATTTCTTGCATCCCATCTCAGCACTACATCCTCCGACTGAAATTTATCTGCTTTGGTTTTGCGATCATAAATCTTCTTAATTATATCCTGAAGCTTAGAATGAGTCTAAGAAACTTCCTCCCTTGTTTGCTAAAGGTGAATCATTTGATTGATTTGAAGTTTCATATCATCTTCCTCACTAACTGCCTCCTGCAATAATCTCATAACCGGGACTACAAGTGATGTAGGAAACACTATATATGTACCATAAACCAGTTCAAAGGGTGACATACATATAGACTTCTTAGTGCTCAATCGGTCTACCCACAAAGCATTGGTAAGCTTATGGTGCCAATTTTTCTTGTTCTCCTTTAACATTTTCTTAATGATATTTACCAAAGATTTATTAGAGGACTCATCTAATCCCTAGCCTAGTAGGATAATATGCAGTGTAATGACCCAATATGATATTATACTTGTGAAAAAACTCAACCATATTCTTTTACTTAAATTTTGTAGCATTATCTGTCATAATCTTGTTAGGACAACCAAAATGAGACAAAATATTGGATTCTGGAAATTGAATGATTACCGTGTTTGTAGCTTGCCTTGAAGGAATAGCCTCGATCCACTTAGTGAAGTAGTCAGTGGCTGTTAGGATCCATGTATGATGTGTCGATGATGTGGGATGAATTTCCCCAATAAAATAAAGTCCCCACTGTTGAAAAGGAGAATTTACTACAATAGGCTTCAATGAAAGTGGAAGGAGTTTCCTTTTTCCCTGAAAAACCTAACATTCATGACAGTTTGTGACTATTTTGTACAAATCAGAAAATAATTTTGGCCAATAATACCCTGCTCTAAACACTTTGTTAGGTGTTGTTTTCCATAACAAATGGCCACCACATTCTCCCCTATGGAAGTCATCCATTACCTGCTTAGCTTCATCGTAAACCAGACAATTCAAAAGAACACGTCCTGGATCTTTCCAGTAAAGGGCACTTCCTAGAGTGCAGTATTTAGTAGATTTCAATTTCAAGGACCTACCCTGACTTTTTGACACTCCAGGAGGAGGACATAAGTGCTAAAGTACATATACTATATCAGAATACCATGGTGAAGTAAGAAACATTTTAGATACCTGTATTAGAGCGCCATCTTCATCATCATCTGACATTGCTGCAATAAGGTTTATATCTAAAGCATGCAAGTTGGATTCAACCATCAGCTTGGCTAACCCCTGTCCCTTGATTAGTTTGGTAGGTCTAATTTCAAGATCATATTATAGCATAGTTGCTATCCACCTACCTCTCCGACCTTCTGGATCAGTATGTGTGAGAATCTCTTTTACTGATGCATTTGGAACATAGGCTATAGTTGTTGGAAATATGATGTAGAGTGTTGTCCTTGATGGCAACCTACTTGATGAAGTTGTCCTTGATGGAAACCTACTTGATAAGTTTCCTATGATAAGCAACCTATGTGTTAAAGATGTAAGAATGATGCATCTCCATCAATGCCAAAAGAGGAGCACTTGAAACAACAAATGAAATATGAAGCTGAGGTAGTTTTAGAAGGGTGAGTTGATTGGAGATCTGGAAAGGCAGCAGAGACATCAGAGAAAACAGTGGAAAAAGAAGTGGAAAAGGAATTGGCATCTAAATGTAGCAGAGAAGAACAGAGAAAGAATGCATCTACAGTTTGAGCTACAAAGAGCAGTATCGGTCAAGGAACAGAGACAAGCAGTGAATTGAAGCAGATTTTTCCAGAGACAGAGGAATAGAAAACCTGGAAAATTGAGAAGAATGAGTGAAACTCTTATTCATTCATATATGGTGATGAGGGATTGGTTCTAAACTCTCCATGACTTATATATTTAGTAGAATATTTGAGTCCCTGTGGACATTTGTGAAATCATGTGTTACTGTCAGATGGGATTATGCCCGTATAGACAGCTTGAATTGTGAAAAGCGTGAGTGTGTTGCTCAGAACATCTAGATTCTGTGGAAGGAGGAGATTCGTGAAGTTGTATACGATACCAGGTTGCTAAGGCCACGGTACAGTGAGCCACGGACGGGTTCTGTATGTATAGGGCACATTATATATATATATATATATATATATAACCTGAGGAAGAATACTTAAAACAAAGTTATGCTTTAGGGATGGCACAGATTAATAGAGTAGATAAGCGGAATCTTAAGCGGAATCATTTATTATCAACCCTTTCGCATGCACACTGTTTTGGACAATATTCTTAGTAGTCAAAGGTCTCCTTCTGTAAAATTTGGTCTTGGTTTTCATGAAACTGTTAAAGGAGAATCTAGTTCACAAGGAAGTGCTAAAGATTCAAAGTACATCAATGCAAAACCTGAAGTGTTGAAAGAAACAAAAGATCAACCGATAATCATGAACTCTCAAAAGAAATAATTCCCTCCTTTGATCAATAATGTTGTATGCTTTAAATGTCATAATTATGGGCATGTTGCAGCCAATTGCAAAAGCAGATTGTTTCAGTCACAAACAAACAGATTCTACACAGAAAGGTACTCAGGTTTCTTTAAGGGATATTATTTTTCATGCAGCAAGTATGGTCATAAACTAGTTGATTGCAATAGAAGAAAGAATAGAAAAACACATTATGATCCCTACGCTTACTTTTCTGTTCATGTAAGATGTTATGCTTGTAACAAGTATGGACATGTAGAAAAAGAATGCAGGATGAATAGATCTGAGAAATTGGATAATTTCCAACACACAATAAGAAATTTCAAGCAAAGCTGGAAAAAGAAGGAGGACCGGTCAAAAACGTAGGGGATAATAATCCTACTGCTGTCTTCTGCTTCTAAAGTTTACTTATCATAATGACTGTAGGAAGTGACATGAAATACATTATAGGAATCAGTAATGTATCATCACAGGGGGAGCAATGTATGATGATTCCCATGATTGGTTTGATAATTCTAAGTTGTGTTTATTTCTAATAGTGCATCTGATACAGGTGGCATAAGTTCAGGGGGAGCATTAGCCTTGCTGGGAGTAATGCATTTTTGGCATTATGATGGTTCTGAAATATGACCTCTCTCTTGAGATATTTTTGGTATTGGTATTAGTATTTGCTGAGAGTAAATTTTGAATAGAATAGGTCAACAAATGGCGAGAGCTATGCTTGATGATTCCAGAACACCTGACTCATTTTGGGGAGAAGCAACACATATAGTGATAAAACTCCATATGAACTATGGTATGGTAATCCTCCCTTTGTGAAGCATTTTTGGAGCAAATGCTTTATCAAAATAATGATGAAAATCTTAGCAAGTTTGAACCCAAAGCAGATGAAGGAATACTTCTTGGTCACTCCTCTAGGAGTAAAGCATATAAATGTTACAATAAGAGACTTCGGAAGATTGTTGAAAGTGTTGATGTGGTTATTGATGAGTCTCCTGCAGCTCCAAAAGAAGAAAAAAAAACAACAGATGGCATATTCCTATCACAAGAAAAATATCTTAAGAAAATACTGAAAAAGTATGGCATGGAGGAATGCAAATGATACATGGTTTCCTATGGTGAGATTTTGGATAAGCCCTGATTGCTTTTTGATGAAGAGTATATTTTTTTTTTCACACATGGATGAGATGGAAGTCTTATGATTCAGAGATAAGGATAGATCATGCAGAGTCTGTTGCTGATGACTTTTGTCACGGTTGAGACCTTCTATATATAATTCCTACACATGGTACATCATGATTATGAAACAAATATAAATCATGAAGATCTTGGTGATAACAGATCACATGGATGTTTACTTGACTCAAATTGACTATTGAAGAAGTTGTTTTGGTATGATAATTCCTCTTGAGAAGAATATGTTGATGCGGCAAAGAGCCTGAAGGCTTGGTTACTGATGTACTTATGCTACAACTGTTGGATGACACTTGAATACAAAGCTATGGTGCTGTTGGGGATCTCTGGTGGTGTTTCTGCTCTCATAATTCTGTTTTAATCTCTGATGTTTTTGATGAAGATGCCTTGATGATTTGACGGTGAAAGTGTTCAGGATGAACAAGCTAAGGGGGAGCTTTGGTCTTATGAAAAGGATGCAGTATTGGCTGTGGTATGATCTCATGCTTGAAATTCTTTGGTCTTGATTGTATAAGTTATAATGTGATGAAAAGTTCATATTGAGTCCAATGATGTAATATTCAGTCATATGTAAATCCACTTGGTTGGATCATTGATGTAAGTGTGAGTCCTTGGTGATAGGAAAGGTCATAATTTTATGTTTGAAGATTCAGCATGAACTCAGGGGGAGCATGGTAACTTCAGTACACATCAGATCTATAGAGCTCTTCTTTCTACAAGAGAAGAGAAACCTTGTTTTGGTTTTGATCCGCCCTTTTCCCTTGATGTCAAAGGGGGAGAGTATCATGGTGTTTGAATAATGATCTAATCAATGTATCTATGTGTTGTGGTGATCAAACACCATCATGGTTGCCATCAAGTCCAAAGGGGGAGATTGTTGGTAATATGATGCAGAGTGTTGTCCTTGATGGCAACCTACTTGATGAAGTTTTCCTTGATGGAAAACTACTTGATAAGTTGCCTATGATAAGAAAAATGTGTGTTAAATATGTAAGAATGATGCATCTCCATCAATGCCAAAAGAGGAGCACTTGAAACAACAAATGAAATATGAAGCTGAGGCAGTTTTAGAAGGGTGAGTTGATTGGAGATCTGGAAAGGCAGCAGAGACATCAGAGAAAACAGTGGCAAAAGAAGTGGCAAAGGAATTGAAATATAAATGTAGCAGAGAAGAACAGAGAAAGAATGCATCTACAGTTTGAGCTACAGAGAGCAGTATCGGTCAAGGAACAGAGACAAGCAGTGAATTGAAGCAGAGTTGTCCAGAGACAGAGGAATAGAAAACCTGGAAAATTGAGAAGAATGAGTGAAACTCTTATTCATTCATATATGGTGATGAGGGATTGGTTCTAAACTCTCCATGACTTATATATTCAGCAGAATATTTGAGTCCCTGTGGACATTTGTGAAATCATGTGTTACTGTCAGATGGGATTATGCCCGTATAGACAGCTTGAATTGTGAAAAGCGTGAGTGTGTTGCTCAGAACATCTAGATTCTGTGGAAGGAGGAGATTCGTGCAGTTGTATACGATACCGGGTTGCTAAGGCCATAGTACAGTGAGCCACGGATGGGTTCTATATGTACAGGGCACATTATATATATATATATATAACCTGAGGAAGAATACTTAAAACAAAGTTATGCTTTAGGGATGGCGCAGATTAATAGAGTAGATAAGTGGAACCTTGGTTAATTTATTAATAAAGGGCAGAATTCATATATATACGCAAACGGAACTTGGAGTACAGAGCAGGAATTTGATTGGATGGTTGATCATTGTTTAAAAACTGCGAATGAATAGTGAAGGTGGTTTCCGGGTTTCATCGCACCACCTTTCAACGATAGGTGGTATTTCCTGGATGGGGAGCGATTCCATAGAGGTGTTGACATGCATCCCTGCAAAACTGCCATCACTGCGCGCCATCGCACGTTAACGATCGTCCATCGCACGTTAACGATCGACCCAGGACTGCCAACGATATTGTTGTGCACCGTTGATCTGGAGGGAAGCCATCGGATGGCGATCGCTTGATGAAGAGGCACAGATGATAATGAAAAGGCATGAAGATTAACCAAAGTACGAGCGGAAATGTGATTGGGTCGCTGATCATATATGTGGGCCCAGTTTGAATTATTTTAATTGGTCCTTTTCACTTTAATGTTTGCGGGCTCAACCAGGATGGTTTAAATTAAATATTTATTATGGCGAAAAGCAATATATACCGTCGATCTGGAGAATGGACTTGACTATATTTGTGGGCCCTGGGGTCAAAGGTTAATTTGTTTAAAAGCGTTGGATATTTTATAAAGCCCGAAGGGTTAAACATCAGTTAGAAGGCTTGGGAATTCAACAGTTGTAAATATATTTATTTATCAATTTCTTCAAATTGATAAATAAATTAAAAAGAAATCAAAGAGGTACGTAAGGGTGGTAAATGAAAATACCGTCCAGGAATACCATTAGCAAGTGAATGGTTTTGACCCAAGGTTTTAATAAAGGCGAAAACTATATAAGGTGATGAGAATCATGAAGAATAGTGTGCATGCGAAAGGGTTGATAATAAACGAATCTCTTTTAGAGATATCTGTATGAATAAACTCTGATATATATGAATCTATGATGCATCTATGAATATGATGATGATGATGAATCTATCGTTTGATCGACGGACGAAATGATGAAGAACTGGTGCATAAGTCTGGGTTTTAATGAATACTTCACTCTGAAGTATATCTGTATAGAATGGGTAACAGTTTGCTGACAGATCTGAATTAATGATGCACCTATGAAGAAAATGATCGCTAGATCTGAAATTACCATGTAATTTCTAGATCTGTTTATAAAATATTTAGACCTATGATCTGGCAAATCCTTGCTGAAGTAAAAGGGTAAGATCTGAGATGCTTATCTGGTCTGAAGATTATGCTGCTGATTATGTTGATTAAAGATCAAGTTAGTGGTTGATTGGTTGATAATTCAATGAATGAATTGATGGGGTTATAAGTTTCAGTTTGATAAATGATGAGCTTTAATGTGTGGAGTGGGTCCAGTCTGAAAATATGATGAAACGAGGCCTACAAGTTGTGTTGTATGAAAGTTGTGGGATCCAGTATGAAAATTGATGAAACGTGATCCATGATGGTGCTGAGGGTCGAAGCCTTCAGTGAGGGGGTTTTAGCTCCCTTCCAGTGGTAGTTGGTAAACAAGAGCAGGGGGTAGTAGCTCCCTTCTAGTGGTAGCTGGTAAACGAGAGCAGGAGGTAGTAGCTCCCTTCCAGGAGAGGCTGGTAAACAAGACCAGGGGGTAGTAGCTCCCTTCCAGGAGAGGCTGCTAAACGAGAGAAGGTTTTAGCCTTCTGCAGGTGGGTGCCTGCGTGCTGGTATAAGTCTGCACCAGCATATATTGTAAGAAGTTTTCTCTATAATAAATATTGAAGACAGAGATTACAGCAGTGGTGGTTTTCTCCCAAATTGGGTTTCCACCTTAAATCCTAATGTTCATATGTATTTGATGGTTTGTTCTATTATTTCTGTTCATGCTTAATGCTTATCTGATGCAATGCTCTAAGTAAAGACATTATAAGATATCTGGACATACATGTTGGATGCAGTACTGTAACATATAGTTTTAAGAGAAAGAAAAGAAAAATTGTTCAACCCTAAATACTGATTCACCCCCCCTCTTAGTATTTTTCCAACAATAGTATGTGAATGTAGAATATAGATCCATAAATATTTCAAAGCTTTGATTAGGGCTAAAGCTTGTTTCTTAATAATGTTATAGTGAAGAGCAGCATCTCGAATGGCTCGACTGAAGAAAGAAATAGGTTGTTCAACCTGATCTCTCCTTTGTATCAAAACTGTAGACAAAGTATGCTCGGATGCAAATGAAAATATGACGAAATCACTAGTATAATCTGGACTAACCAAAACAGGGGCTGTGCTTAAAGCAAGCTTTACCAGGTTGAAATACTTCATAGCATCTGTGGTCCATTTTATACTACTTTCCTTCTTCAACATATTAGTCATTTCTCTCAAATGATAAGCTAAATTAGGGACAAATCTGCGTAAGAAGTTCATATTACCATTGAAATCCTGTATATCTTTTTTTTTCTATAGAAAATCTATCTTCTTAATGGCTTCTACTTTGGAAGGATCAATGCGAATGCCATCTTTGGAAATTATGTGACCAAGCAGTTTTCCTTCCTCCAAGGAAAAAAGACTCTTTTTCATATTTAAAGAAACCTCGAACTCCCTACATTTCTGAAAAAAATTCTCAAATGATACAAATGCTTATCATCAGAACTAGAAAACACTGCCAAATCATCTAGATACACTACTAAGAAAACATCCTTCTAATTAGCAAAGGCTATATCCATCGCCCGCTGAAAAGTAGCCCCTGCATTCTTGAGCCTAAATGGAATTTTAACATACTGAAAGGTTCCCCAAGGTGTTGTGAAAGCAGTATTACCTTGGTCTTCTTCATGTACCAAAATCTGATTATAACCTGAATAACCGTCAAGAAGTGACATCTGTGATGCTCCAATTACCCTTTGCAGAACATGGTCCACCTTAGGAAGGGGGTAATTATCCTTTAAAGATAATTTATTCAAATTTTGGAAATCTATGCATAACCTTATCTCTCCAGTCTTTTCCCTTACCGACACCAAATTTGAAATCCAATCAAAAAACCTAATTGGCACAATGATACATGATTTGTACAATCAGTTTACCTCTTTCTCGATGGATGGAAAAAATCTTGGGTTTATCCTTCTAAACTTCTTTCTGAAGTGTTTTTGATCCGGTTTGATGGGAATAATGTGTGGAATAATATTCTTATCATAAACATTCAAATCTACATAATCCCACACAAAAATATCAGAAAATTTAGACAACAATTTAATGTACTTATCTTTCGCCTCGAGAGACAATGTCTTAGACAACTTAACCATATTGGGCTTGTCTACTGTTCCAATGTTCACATCTTCCACACCCTTTTATGTAGGAGTCAGTGTTGGTTTCCTGGTCACATCATCCTGATCGAACAAATATTCTAAAGGTATCATACCTCTAGGAATAACATTATCTTTCAACTGCAAAACATTCATCTGATTGGCTTCTATGTCTTAATCATCAACATCACATACATTGTCAATAAAAGCATTTATGAATTTTCCTTAATTATATAAGAAACTATTAATTTATTTGTCATCCCAAAAAAATTTCCAGTGCCTTAAATTATTTGGAACAGTAGGTCTATGTTTGACATGAATTTCAAATTTATTATTGGAGTTCATCGAAATTTTAAGATTACTTGCTATCGTAGCAAGAGAATCTGCAATGATGTTTTGAGTTCTTGGTACTGTTGTTAATTTATACTCAGGAAACATGTTTAAGGCATCCAAGACTAAATTTCTATAAGCTCTCATCCATGGATGCTTTGCATGATACTCTCCGTTCACCTGCTTTATGACAAGCTCAGAATCACCATAGACAGAAATTTGTTTTGCACCAAGTTTCTTCAAAATTTTAAGACCTATAATCAGTGCCTCATACTCTGCTTCGTTATTAGAACAGTCAAAATCCAATTTATAAGAGCACTCTATAACACTTCTTGGAATTCCATTTGACTTACCAACTGGACTTCAGATCCAAATAACAATACCAGCACCTTCTTTACCTAGAGCACCATCGAAATCCATGCTCCATATGCCCTCTTCATCTTCTAGATGCTGAAACTCAACTTTTGGTTCTGTTTTACTTGGGACAGACACCTAATTTTGATGTTCTGTACTAATTTTATGTTCTTTAGGAGGCTGCTCAGAAGAAATCACCACTTCTGAGGTCATCACTTATGAAGTCACCAATTATTTTTCCTTATCTAGAACTGCTCTGAATTTTTCTGAAACTTCTGGAATATCTTCTATTATTACTAGCTGATTATTTACATCATTTAAATCACCATCATTATAAAACATAAAGGATTCGAAATCTATATGTACAACCTGTATCAGATGATTGATAGGCTTCTCCTTACTAGTTATCATATATTTCATTTTCTTTTCCCAACACAATTTCCTCAATTTCCTGAAAACAGGAATAGTAGCATAAGAGAAGTCAAGTTGTAAAGTACCTTTGAGTTTGGATCCCCATGATCTAGACAGTAGCATACCAAACCGAGGTGGTATATCAGCCACCACCACATCCATCAAAATATTTTTGGCTGGGATCTAATCTAAGGAGACCACTAAATCTTTAATGAGACCAATGCAGTGAACTCTACCAGAATCAAATGAATACAAATCATGATAAGTTCGGGTGATATCCATGCCCAATTTTTCCATAATAGCCTTAGGCATCAAATTGTGAGAAGCACCAAAATCAAGCATGGTATTGCGAAGTATGTATTCATGCAGTCTAAGGCTTAAATAAAAATGAGGAACTTCACTCTCTCCTAATTTACCATCTATGGCTGGACCGAAAATGAGCTCAGGGTGGGATCTTCAACATTAACCATATCGGACAAAGGATCAACTAGCAACATTTTAGACACATGATATTTATAATGATTATTCTTTACTAACTTTGTCAAAGGAATGGACACTTTCAATTTAGCTATTTAATTTTCTAAATTAAAGGTTGTGACTTTATCTACCTCTTTGACAACAGTATCTCTTCTAAGATTTAGATCCCTTGTCACAATTTCCTTCTTATGAGTATCTTTATCTTTAGTAGCTGAGCTTGTTGATGGCTGATTGATGTTGCTATGAGTCCAATTTGCAGGCTCTTTACCCTTTTTTGAAAGATGATTATTTCACTGGACCTCTTTCCTTTTCTGAATAGGATTGACAGGTACATCTCTGCTCCTTAGAGAATATTGTTTCTGCTATGCACTCAAAGCATTCCTATACCTACTTTGGTAATCATATGATTCAGTCTCTAAATCATCATCATTTGCCAAGATATAGTCTTCATCTATTGGAGAATCCAGATTTTCAGTATACTCCTCATCTTTAGTCAAGAACATGGGTAAGCCATCTGCTGTAAAGAAATTATTTGTTTCAATCAACAGATCTTCATCTTCTTCCTCTTCTCCTTGGACATAATTATGCTGCAATGGGGTCCTAATTTACTGTTGTTTTTGTGTTGCTTTTTCAGGTGCTTTCTTCTCTGTTTTCTTGATTCTCAACTGTTGTTGTTGCCCTCTAAAATTTGGGTTTTGGATTTGTGGTTCAGGTCTCTCTGAAATAGACAATTGGTCAACCATATTCTCCATAGTCCGGAGTAATGAATCCATTTTTGCATCCGAATTGGATGTCTCCTCTTCGATAGTCACCCTCTTTTCTGATCTCATCCTTGCTCTTTTGGCCAGCAAATTCGATTCCACACTTACAACATTCTTCTGCATGTCTGCTAAAGTTGTAGGATCATGTTCACATAAATGATATGCCATATCAGCATCAAATCCATCCATAAATTTAACCAAAACCATACCCTCCAGTGGTTTTCATATTCAGACAGGATTTGAAGGGGATTCTTCTTTACTTCCCACCTTTCTACAAACTGATGATGCAAAACTTCTAAGGTATCAATAGTGGCTGCCTGTAGAGATCTAAACCATTTTCCTACTTCCCCTCCCAGGATTTGTGTAAACAACCTCATCTTCACATCCTCTATATAACCTTCATGCAGATCAAAAAAGTCATTCATCTTATCTACATGTTTTATGGCTGTTATAGACTGAGTATCATCAAACAAAGGGATTTTGGTTTGATAATTTGTGGGCATTTGACCCGGATTTTGAGGGAGAACAAGGGGGGCATATCTTGCAGCCATGACTGGAGGTGGAGGTGGAGGATTAATAACAAGATTAACAACAGGTATTTGGATGCCTGATGTGATCAAAGGAAAACTTGTCCCTGACTGAGTAGTGTGAATAGCAGATGAGGAAGAAGGAGGGGGAAGAGGGATATTCTGAGTAACAGTAGATGAAGTGATGGAAGAAGAAGGCGAGATCTGAGGTCTGCTTTCCAACCAAGTACTTACTTCTGAAGAGTAGTTTTTCAAATATTTAAGAGATTGTAAAAATTATGTTTCTGATTGAGACCTTGATTAAAACCCTAACTGAGAATGTGAAAACTGATCTTCAACAGGATTGTGGAAGGAAATGGAGGAATTAACAACTGTCTTGTCAATCCAACCCAAAGATCTACTTTGGAATATAATTTTCTCAAAATTTACATCAAATTCAATATCTTGAAAATTTTCTAACCCTTAGGGAAATGAATGAGCTTTGGGAATGGAACTTATTTTTCATTGATTTCCAAGTGAACTAGAAGTCTCAACAATAGCTTTATCTTTTCTTCCAATGTTCTGAGGATCACTAACAATAGTAGGAGGATTGGGATTGGGATTGGATATGATTTATCTTCAAGAAGCCAATATGTCCAATTTCAAAAAACAAATATGCACTTTACAAATTTTTCAATTTAGCCTTTGAATAAAATCTAAAACTTATCATCCACAAGTTTAATAATTTCAATGAAAACTTATTACTGGGGTTGATCTAATGTTACTCTTTTCTTCCCCAGTGGAGTCGCCAAAATTTTATCACTTAGATTGAACCTTAAGGCTGAGAAGGCAATCCTGAGGTAACCTCAAACCAATATTTAGACTTGGTTTCTAGCCCTACGAAATTGGAGAGGGATATCTTGATAGAATCACAGCCAAGAGGGCTGGATAAAAATTATTTTAGGCTATCTAAGGAATACAAGGGGTTTTTTATTCTGATTTTACAGTTGGGCTCACTGAACAGGATTCAGGTCAAGGGGATAGATCAGGGCCAAGGGGATGAAATTGCAGTATTTTTGATGGGGCAAGGTAAGTGAAATATTTAACATTCAAAGAGGATTAAATGTGATGAAAATACTGGTGAGGAGCTAGGGAAAGCATCTGAAATGTATTTTCCCTAAATTGAAAAAAATCAACACATTATACTGAATTTCCGGAAACAGAGCATAAATAAATATGAATTATGTCTTTAAAACTTGAAATCAAGTATATTATAGATGTGAAATGGTTTATGAATTAACAATAAATTCTAACAAATCAATAACAAAGAGGAAAATATGTTTAAAACTCATACCACAGGGATCCCAAGAAAATAGCTGCAATTTTCCATTAATGTCCAAGCCAAAATGATACTTAATCCATAAAATCTATCCAACTGATGCCAAACATTACAATGACTGAAAAAATACACCTTATAAAATTCAAAACCACTTCCTCTCATCCTCAGGGGTCGAATCCATGAGGTGAGAGAGTTGTTACATCAAAATTTGAACTGAAAGCTAAAGTCTAGGATTAGAAAAGTGACTCATTCCTATCTTTAAGAACAGATACATTTGACTTCAACTAATGATTTAACTAATGTATATAACTTAGGTAAAAGTAAAATATGACATTTACATTGGTAAATTTTTCATTTATCCAAGTAAAAAGTGAAACAAAGGTGAAACTTCAAAATTTACTGAAACTGGTGAAAATGTAAATTTCCTGGTAAACACGCAGCACATGACTAAAAAATTGACCTGTTTTGTAAGCCACTTTTTGAGGCCTTCACCTTGTCCAAATCAGCTCCATGATATCTCATTGGAAAGGTATCTGAGTCTAGTTTGCATATATGCTTTCACTTTCTAAAATGGTGTCCATCTTCCCTACAATAATCCGGTTCTCCCAAGATTGGTAAACGCGCAATGCCAGGGTCAAAAACAGGGAAGAAACATGATATTTTGGTGTTTTTTTCCCTCATTGACTGACCATTTTTTCTCCAAATCTCTTGAAAAGTTCTGAGGTTGATATATTAATCATTATGAACATGAGGAGGCTAACCATTTTTCAATTGGATTCCCCAAAAAAGAGTGCAGTGACAGTGGCGCTACATGTTTAGCCAATTTTTTGTGTGCTAAACTTTCAAAAAATCAAAATTTGCATAAGGTTTCCAAAATGTGCCAAAATTGTGAATTTTGTTGTTTATTTATGAGTTATAGGCATGGAGAGACACTTCATAAATAATTTTCGACTTCTTCTTCTCCTTTGCCTCGGTCAAATCCCGAATCTTTGCATGGGCTCGTTTGAGCTTGGCCCTTGCAATCCTATTTCTCATGGCATAGTGTCTGGCCATCTTCCTATGAATGTCAATGTATTTATTTTCCCTCTCTAGTAGGCGCTCTAGATGAAAATTGGCTCTTTGAAGCCAAGACTCTCTGTCTCTACTGATCTCTAAGGCAAGAAACTCACTTGGAGTAAGTTGCTCTACCAATTCAACCCCTTTTTGCCTTTATTGAGCTAAAGCCCTCTTTAGCCCAATTTTCCTCGGTCTCTGTCTCGAAAGCTAATCTTCCTCCTCATCAGTATCATCAAATTTTCCCATGCTTTCCTCCACTAAGGCCTTGTCTTTTCCTGCCTCTCTCTGAGCTCTGATTGTCTTAACTTCACTGATGGTTTGTTTAGTCTTTAGCTACTGATTCTATAGCTCAATAAAGTCAATCACATACTATTATCTACCAAGATTAGCTTGAAGCTCACTAATCTTTGCCTCCTTTCCTCTGATCAATGAATTGGTGATTCTAACCTCATCCTCATCATCAAGGTCAATCAACTGCAACTCCTTCTCAACAATGATAGGCTCTGTAGCCTTTTCCTTGCCCTTGTCTACCTGTTTTGCTGATGAAGAGGACATGGTCCCTTTCACACCACATGAAGCAAACACATGCCTTTGGCCTCTCTGATATTTCAAGGGAAATGGCTCAATATTAGTCATTTTAGTGCAAGCTGGCTTAATGTCCCTTTCAATGCTTAATGCTCCAATATCATGATGTGATGGTGAAGGGTTATAGAAAGGTGATGAGGTAGGATAAACATAAGGTGAATGGATTTGAATAGGTGGTGATGTATGAACAATGGGATGTGATGGATAAGTGGATACGGGAGGATGAGATGATGAAGGAATATCCTGCTCATGATTGCTAAGTGGGGTAGTGAAAACCTCATTTGCAATGAATGAATCCCATAAATTGTTTTTCTGCTGAAGATGATACATGACCACCATCTTGATGAGTGAATGATGAAAAATAATTTTCATTTGACTACTGTGATCCCTATTTTTCTCAATATAGGCCATCTTGTCAATGCTATGAAAAATATATTAAGGTAAGTGTAGCATTATAACTCTAGTGAAATGCATGAGAAGTCAGATGTGGTATGAGTAGAGTCGGGTAAACCTCCCCTCACAAGTGAAATACTTCATTATTATTTTCATCATTGGGGCATATCGATCAAGGAGATGAGAAAGGGAAAATTTACTTCTTGTGATCCTTGTACCTAGGTCTGAGGTACATTTCATAATAGGTCATATCCAAGTTTTCTTGTTTAAACCACCTGTCTCCCACACTAGGGATCCCTGTAGTAGCTGCAATAGCATTGGTGGACATATCAAAGGTAACCCAAACAAGAGTAACCTGTTTGTCATGTATACTGGTGATGAATAGTCTTGTTAACTCTGGGTGATGTTGGACTTGCTGCACTCTCTCACAGAACTCAAAGTAGCCCACATGCTTATAGCAATACACAGTGAGAGGAGAGGACATGAGTTCTCTTATATTGATGGGTTCAAACCTATTTATTTTCCCTCCCTTATGGTCATTTCTTCTTTGCCTTTGTGCCCCAACAATGCCACTATCTTCTTCTTCTGACATCTCTAAACTCTGACTTATGAAACCCTAAGGTACAAATTAAATGAGATTAGGGGAAGGGGATGAGATGGCTAGCTTGAAAGGTGAAGGGAATGAGTGTAGGGAACGAGTGAAGGGGAAAAATAAATCAATGAAAACTCTAATTCAATGAAATTACGCTTTCTTTGACTGATATTCTGTTTAGGAGGATGAAACAAGTGTATAGACAGTGATTACAAACTAAAATTAGGGTTTCATGTAGGGTTCCACTTCAATTCATTCAAGAATGACCAAATAGCTTAGAAACAAGGCTTATGATATGTACTTATTGCTTAGAAGTTCTTGGAGGATTATAGGAGAAATTTGAAGTAATTTTGAACTTGCTTGAATGGCTTGAACAATTAGCAAAGTTCATTGTCTAGGCATTCAACACCACTATGTGAGGGCGTAGCTCTTTTCCAAACGCGCAATGCCTCTGTCTGAGCACGTAGCACCTTCAAAAATAACACTATATCCTCCTGGCAAGGGTGTAGCACCACTGTACAAGCGTGCAACGCCAGTCTTCTGAACACGCAATGCCGAGAAACTTAACACAATTGCTCCCAAAAACTCAAAAACTCTTCTCTTGATGCGTACTTATAATAATTACAAAGGAAACCATGGCTCTTTTGAAATTTTTGATAGGCTTTATAGGCATGTGGATTTAATTTAACTTGAAAAACCCACTTTCTAATGTTTGAAGTCTTTTTCCTTTATCACTGATACTCTTTGACACTTTTTACATTGCAGGTTGTTGAAGTCATGGAGTTGGATTTTTCATTTGCTCACTGAGGCTGGACATAATTAATTTTACAACTTAGGGATTTAATTATTACATATAATAACATAAAATTACATTTGAAAAAATAAAAATAAATCACATAGGTGACTTTTCTATCAAAATGGAATTTTGATAAAAAAAGGTCTTCAAACTAAAAATACAACCTTTAAAGTATAATGAAACCATTATGATGATCATATTAAATCCCTCTCATATATATGCTGACCTCATATGAATGAAGGAGTGACCTTGAGAAATGAAAAACCCTAATGACTTAATGGGACTGCTTTTTGATCTGACTTTGAATGAGATTTTGACTTAAAAACTTTCAAGTGAAAAGAGCATTTCCATAAGTGTTATTATGCTCAAGGGGACATGGGAATGAATCAAAAATATGAATTTTGGAGGGAGAGTTGATTTTATTGACAAGGAAAACCACAAGTGGAACAATTTTAAGTCATGACCTAATGGAATGATGAAAAATTTATTCAGTATGAGACACCAAAGATGGACATGAAAATGTGTTTTGATCCCTGGTGGAAGTATGCAAAGACTGACACTAACACTGCCAAGATCTATCCTTTTCACATTGGAATTGATTTATTCATTATTAAGGAGAATTATGGACCTCCATGGTCCTCTTATTCATAAAACAAAGCAGCAAATCAAAATTTAATATTCCAACTAGCTCATGGCTAATTGGGAATATTACAGTCCCCCCTTCCCAAATGTTGCTTGTCCTCAATCAACTGACAAGGTGAGTGATGAAAATCTTCTCCTCCACCATTTCTGACACCAACATGTGATAATATTCCCTCATAAGCTAAGTGTCTACCAATCCATCCATCCATGAATTTCTCCTCCAAAGTTCTTATGAGATGTAAATAATTCATCCCACAAGGAGACAATAGTTCCTATGAAACAAACATGGTTTACCCAATGTTATCCCTAAAACATGTAGCATAATGAACATGGATAATTTATTTCCCATAGGGAACATACATTCCTCCCATCCCCCCTCCAATCATTCCCTTAAAAATTATATGTACATCATCAATGTATGGGATAAAAACTAAGTACATACAAAAATAAATTTGTACAAATGGAGGTGGGTCATAGTCCCACATGTGGAACCGACACAGTAAATCTCCTGAATGCATTAGATAATGATATAGTAAGTGGTTTCCACACCACTTACATGTTGTACAAGTCTTCTCACCATGGCTGAAAGTGTGAGATATGTTTGGTGCCTTTGAAGTGCACCCACAATGATACAAAATCTTCCTATGTCCTCCAAGGGAGTGGCCATGTTCAGAAATGTTTATGTCCCAAATTTGGCCATGAAGTTTATATGGAATAATTCTCCTCCTTGGAGTTATGGCCTACATATACATGGTAAAGGAATGAAAATATTCATAAAATAAAACATTATGTACATAAGCATGTTCCTCACCAAAATTTCTACTTATACAAATGGAGTGGTTCATAGTTAGATCCCCTCTCATTCCCAAAGAGGAAAGAGGTGGCTATGATAACTCCTTCATTGAGCTATTTATTTCTTCCAACTCCACATGGTTCATGCATCTTTGAAAATGCTGATATAATTCCTCTTCAAAGCCATCCCATGTGTAGCTCTCCATGATAGTGTTTTAGGCCCTCATGGAATAAGTATGGCTGAAAAAGAACTCTTCATAAGCCCTTTGTAGCAACTTCTCCTTGAGATTGGAGGCTCTAGATAATAATATCATACCATGATAGTAGATGGATTCTTCTTAGACGGAATTTCCCTCTTCATGTAGCTAGTCATCAAGTATCATACATGTGAAAAGATCCTTGGAATAATCCACCAAGAGTTGGGATTTCCAATATGGATCAATCTTCCATAGTGAGAGCGTTGATGATCTATCACAAAGAACATATGTCATATGGATGCTCTTCTCCTTGCGATCTCCCATTCCAAAGGTATATGTTGGAAGGTTTCTATCCCCTCCTTCCTTCTCTTCTTGCATATGCACATGCTCAAGTAAATATTGAAGCTTTTGGAGGTTAGTCTCCCATGGGAAGCTATCATCCATCCAAAATTTCCTTGATTTAGCCAAAGCATGCATGTGAGGCCACCATCTCTTACCATGTGTGGAATATTTCTCCTCAAATGAGAACATCTTCTGAGTCTCTATAGCCAAGGAGTGGTCTCCTTGCCCCATGATGGTGTCATCCTCCAATCCTGCAACATTTCCTCTCAACACAGTATGAGATGTGAGAGTGGGTGATGATGATAGTGGGAGCATATCCCCCTCCTCCTTAAGCCTACCCAAGACTCTAAGCGTTGTATCATGGTCTTCTAATGCTCCCATTCATTCTAGATATATGAATGGTGCATCATGATGTGATACATCTCTCACCAAATATGGATCAGGTGTCCTCCCAGGTGGTTTACCACAATATAGTGATGTCTCATGGACCATTCTCATATGCATAACAGATGGGATCATCATATCCCTACTTCCATTGTGCAAATTCAACTCTGTTTCTTGTGTGGAAGTTTTATGACAATTGAGTACCACTCTTAATGATGCAAGAGTATGTCTAATTGGAGAAATTGGTCCATCCTCACTTCCAGGTGGTGGTGGATCATCTCCTACTTTTCCATTGTTGTGACCCCTCTCTTGTTCTTCTTCTTCTTTCTCCTCCTCATCTGAGAATACCTCTATGTAGTGTGCCTTTCCTACTGCACATCTTTGTTCGGGTGCCTAATATTCTTGGCATGTGAAGCAAAGCTTCCTCCTCCTCAAATCTCTTCGGACATCATCATCAAGAGGTTTTTTATTTTGACACTCCTTTTAAAGAGGAGCCTTCTCATATTTTTCCTTTGATGGAAAATAGGGCTTATGATGAAAACTTGCCTAAGCTTTGGCAAGGCATCTTGAATATCTATAGCCCTTTCAATGGCATCTTGAAGGGTAGTGGGCTTGGTAGACATAACCAACCCATGAAGAGATTCATCTAACCCATAAATGAACATATAGACCCTTCTTGCTATAGATAAACTAGGAACCATAACAGAAAGTCTCAAAAATTCAGAAATGTAAGTTTCTGGATTACCTGATTGCTTTAGCTTTTCAATCCCCATGAATGGTGCTTCAGGATCTCTTCTATCAAACCTCTCCACCAACCTCCTTGTGAAATATGAATATGCAATCACATTGGCATGACCCAATGTAGACAAGCTATGGAACCACCAATCATGTGCTTCACCCTCAAGGTGCAGCGCTGCTATCTTAATGGCCTCCGTTTCTGGAACTTTGTTAAACTCAAAGTAGATTTCAAGGTTCTCTACCCATGATTTGGCAATGAATTTTGATGACCCATCAAAGTTGGGTAAGAAAAATATGCCCATATTGCGGTGTAGATCATGATTCTGAATGAATCCACCACTTCTATAATGATGCCTGGGTCTCCTATTGTCCTTAATTTGAAAAAATTCATGAAAACTCAAGTTTTCCTTGAATCTCTAAGTTTGAGACTCATACTCCATAAAATAGTCTTCAAGGGATTCTTGCTCTTGAAACCCTTCATTTCCCATAGCCAAGAATGTAGGCATTGTAGAGCATTGGGAAAATTGTTGTTGCTGCACTGGTTGATCACTCCAGTGATGAGAAATTTTGGAGCCTTCACCATGATGAAATCCTTTAGGGGATTCCTTATATCTATCCATCCTCATCTCCTTCATTTCTCTAGCAATGTCTTGCATGGATCTAAGAAGGATCTTGGGAAACTCCTTCTCTTCATATTCTCTTCCAGATAAAGGGGTTTTACCCTTGTCTTCTTTGTCATTTGTATAATCAAATTTCTAGTGTCTTCTTCTTTGATACCTCTTATCTCTATCAGTAAGAGGATCTCCTTCCTCAGATGACATATTGGCTTTTCAAGATGCATAGGCTGTGCCAAGATTATGCTCTGATACCATTGTAATATTCCCAAATGGGAAAAGCAGGAATATAATGCAAAATGCTGGAACAATAGTGTAAAAAATCATATAAAAGAAATAGGCCAACATGGAGACCTTTCATATGTTATAAAAATAGCACAATATGCATAAATAATGGGCCATAAGATGTACAATAAGAAATAACGAGCCTCCAATGGACAAATCCCTAAAAAAGAGGTACCGCTACTATATATAAAGACTAGAAGACTGTTACAGTGTTGTTTTAAAGGCACTGCTACAAAAAATGGTTATACAATAGATATAATGCTGATATGTACCTCAAAAGATAGATCTAATATAGATATGAGCACTATACAACCTCCTTTGAAGAACCCCTTAAGGGTTTTCAGCAAAACACCATGTACAAGATGGGGATCTAGACCCTAGGGATGAAGATCCACTGCAAAATATAGATTTGGAAAGTGTGGCTGATCTGATATTATCAATATAATAGCCTCCTCTAATAGATCCTCTAAATGAAAGGCAGATCCCTTTCACTAGAAAATCAACTCTCCAAATGGTGTGCCAAACCACCTTGCAACTCCTCCTACCTAAATAACACATATCTAGAAGTAAACTACACTGTAGGGATAAATAAATAGCTGGCCTAATGCCAAGATATGAAAATATGCACAAGGGCCTTCCTTACTATCGTCCCAATGGAAAGTAAGGCTTCTCCACTAAAAATAAGCATTGAAATGACCCAGATCTAGTCTCCACTACTGCAACCTGCAAAAAAACTCAACTCTCAATAGGATCTGCGCTATAAATGAAAGATGAAGCTTGGCCTTAAGCCTGATAGTGAGAAATGTAGTACAATAATCCTCCAAGAGCTTCTCAATGGAAGAGGTGGGATTCTCGATCAGGAACACCCAGTGCTAAAAAACATTCAATCTCAGCTAAATAGCAAGAGAAAGATATATGTCTAAATCGACCATATATTCAGAAATATCATATATATCAACATAATAATATGGCTTCCATCATATTCCTTAAATAAGATATGAGCTTGCAAACCCTAAGCCCCATCCAATAATAGCACTAATTCCATGCAACACATCTTCATCTAAAACTGCGTTGTCTTTCATTGATGACCACTCCTCCATGACAGCATTGTTGATTTGGTAGAAGTTGACCCAGTCAAGGTGTTCCAACACCTTTTCACACCTAAGGGTGATCAATTAAGCTACCGAGATCTATCCTTTTCAAACTGGCATTGATTTGTTTATTATTAAGGAAAATTATGGACCTCCATTTTCCTCTTATTCATAAAACAAAGCAGCAAAATAAAATTTAATATTACAACTAGCTCATGGCTAATTGGGAATATTACACACCATTTGAGTCTGCTGAGATGGAAATGACTCTTTAAGAACAACCAGAGTCCCTTGAGCACCCTTAAGTAAATGACTCACCTCAACCCATCGAGGACAGTCTTTTGTGTAGTGCTCATCATCACATATCAAGCAAGGGTACCTCGGTTTACATTTAGTGCCATGGTCAATGAGAGGTTTGGGGGAATCTTGCTTTGGGGCATCATATTTGGATTTACCTTTGCCCTTATTTTTACCTTTAGAGGATTTTTTAATCGTAGAAAACTGAACTACGTTAACCTCTGAAGTTTTTCTAGGATTTAGAGGATTCTTAGGGACAAAATCCGATGAAGAAGAATATTCCTTCTTAGAAGTAGATGAAGACTTCTGGGAAGTCTGGGAAGCAGAACCAATGACACCGTCAACCAGTGGTGTCACTGAAGCTTTCAAAGTTGTAGACTCAGAACCTAGGCACAGAGAATCAGGTAAAACATCATATAACGTGCTATATTGGGAATAAACCAAATCAATATTTTAAGCGCGAGCAATGAATTGCTCTTCTATGACAGCTACCCCCATAGATATATCCTTGGTGATCTGATTGATGAATGATTTGGTAAACCATTCAGTTAAAATTTGATCAGGAATCTCAAACTTGATCAAACGATGAAGCCGTCTCCATTCATGGATATGATCAGAGATATGTGTGGTAGTATCTTGCTTCAAGGATGTAAGGAGGTGAGTTCCTATTTCATAGTGAACATGCAAATGAAAATGTGTAAGAAAAGCCATGGCTAAAGAATTGAAGTCCTAAAAAGTTCCATGCAGAAGCTCAATATACCATTTTTTAGCGACATCAGTCAATGTCCTTTGAAAAAGACAGGGACAGACATAATCATCAACCCAGGAATTGGAGGAGCACCAATGATGGTACATCATAATGTGTGCCTAGGGATCCTCCCCAGACCTTCTTTCAAACTTGGGGCAATCGCTCGGAGTTTCTGTTGGAACTGGAAGCCAATATGGATTATGAAGAATTGGATCATTGGTCAACCTCAGCACATTGGGAAGTTCTAATGTCACAAGAAATGACAATTGCGGATTGAAAGGAATGATGTTCAGTCTTTGATACATTCCCATTTTTGGATTCCAACTAGGATGGGAGAAATTGTGCCCCCAAGGGTTCTGTCCTGAAGGATTTTTCCCATATGGATTCTATCCATAGGAATTGAAACCTTGTGGATTTGAACCATATTTAGGTTGTTGATCCAAAAATGGATTTTGACTGGTAGCAGACCAAAGAGATCCAACTTCACCATAATTTGCAGCATATGGATTGTGCTATTGCTGAAAGTTTTGGAATCGAGCGCCCTGTGGTTGACCCAGAGAACCCAAAAGGTAACCTTGGGAACCTAATGGTTGGCCTTGTGAGCCCAAGGGTTTTCCTTGGGGCTGCTGGTCAGTACCTTGAGAATTTGATGACACGATACTAAGTGGTTTCTGAGGTTGGCTAGGCTGCCCCTGAGGAACAAGTTGACTCGACTGAGCAAAGATCTGTCTTGCTTAGAGGAGGGTTATCCTTGCTGGAAAAAAGGCTAACCTTGCTAAAAGTGAGGTTGGCATTTTTGACCAGAAGTTTGTCCCTTTTGATAATATGAAAAATGAACTTGATGGGAAAAAGGTTGACTAGATTTTGCATAAGGCATTACTTGATACACGTAAGGTTGTTCATGTTGCCCATAAGGTTGATTTTGACCATATATAGGACCCTGTTGGAAAGTATAAGCCCTTGACTGAATGTGAGCTTCCCCTTGAAATCCTTGCAGATTTACTAATGGGGTCTGCAACTACTGGGAACTATACAGGATATAAGGTTATTGGTTGAGTTTCTACAAAAATTGCTGATATTGATCATATGTTAACCCTGTTGGACCAAATGATCTAATAGGCATAGGAATACTAACAACAAGTTGGGAAGAACCCGGGATGTGAGTTTGTATTCCACTGACAGATGAACCAATGGATGATTAGGAAACATTCGATAGGGATGGCCCCCCACCAGAAATAGGAGTCAATGGAATCGTTGTAGGAACAATGACGGGAGTCACTAAAACACCGACGCAAATAGTTGCCTTTGTGGGAGTAGGCGTAACTATTGCTTGATCAAGGATGGAAAAAAACACGTTGGATACAAGCGGACCATGGGTAGATACCCCAGTATTCTACCAAATAGTATTGTAATAAAAAGGCGTGGCACTTGAAATACTCAAGAGTAGGTGTCCCAATGAGGTGTAACCATGTGGAATGTACGACTGGGTGGAAGGCAGAGAGGTCTGTCCCCCGTGGGGAAAGCCCTCAGGAGGGAATGATGTCTCTCAAATAGAGGCTCGTCTACACCACTGATGGTGCTTGAAACCTCCGGGGGAGATGAAACCTCTCCTTTAGAAGCCATTGGAAATAACTGATGAGCGGCGGCTTGGGATGGACGTAGTGAATGCACGAATGGTACACCTGGTGTATCAAACGTACTATATGGTCGTTTAGGGGAGATATCAATGAAACAAAATAATGGTTTCGAAGGATAGGAAATGTAGCCTATAGGCACATCAGGAGGAGATCGACCAGGAAGGGGTTGGATACTCAGAATGAGGGCAAACTCATCAGTTTGAGTCCCAGTTGAAGGAAAAGAATCAGAAGAGATAGGTGACAATGTCTCTTCAGAAGAGGATGATGTGGAGGAAGCTAAACTTGATGGTTCAGCCACAATGATATTATCTCAAAAATAAAAATAGAGAAAAAGGTGATTAATTCAAGGCTTTAAACAAAATATTTATAAGGATTTACTCATGATGTGGCCCAGAAATATTCTAACAAGTAAGCCATGTGATCATGGGCAATTAATTTTAGAACTTAAAAATGAAATAAATCAAAAAGGATTAAAACTAGGCAAAAAGGATTACTAGGTAGTCATGAACTGCAATATACACCTTGGTGATCAAATGAAAGATAAATGACCAAGGAATTAACATACGAAAACCAATCTCCCCAAATGATGTGTTCAGTGTATCACATCTACAAGGTGGCTGACTCAGTTACCTTTGGCATGTTTTCAACCTAATGGTGTCTCCCAAAATATATGCGACGGTACGTGGGAGTCCAAGTCTGTAGTAGTGTTGTCTGATGCATAACCGTTCGATGAGAGTGTCCCAAAATATGCTTATCATACATCAATATACTTCCGTACATGGGACGATATATCATCCTCGGGTTGTAACGTAGACTGTTAGCAACAAATCCTATGCTTAACGATGTCAGAACACATCTCTAGCCTAGACCTCTAAATGTGATTCGTTAGGATCCAAATTATCCTTAGGTTGATTGAATAAATTTTAAGGTTGATATTGAATTATTTATCAGTTTCAATGTCCTACCGATGTCACCTAAATCCCTAAGATGAAGCTAAATAAGATTAGAAATCATTCATTTCGATGAAAACTATGTTAATTGGGGAGAAGGAATTCATATAATCAATGGAGAAAGAAAAACAAATGCATGGAATGACATTTACTTTTTATTCAAGTTTTTAATCATAAAGCGAAACAAAAATATTTTCTATTTATTTCCTTTCACTAAATGCACTAGAAGTGAATCGAAATGAAACTTTTCATTTTTTAAAGAAAAACAAAACAAAAATATTTTGTATTTTTTCTTATAAGCACAATGTAAAATCTAGAATGTAGAAAAAAAAAATCATTTGCTTTGAGTACTAATGAAATATCTCAAAACGCTGTAAGAGACAAAGATTTGAAAATCAAAGAGAGACCCACACCAATTTCCTCAAAACAAGACAGTCTTTATTTATGGACTGACTGACACTCAAAGAAAAACAAACTTCAGTCAAAAGCAAGCAATTGTGATCTATGCTTGATGGCGAAAAGAGACCCAAATGCTCCCAAGGTTAACACTTGAAAGTTCTAATCATGAGAATCATCCAAAAGACAAACTCAATCAAACAAAAATCTTGAAAGATACAACAATATTTGACTGAATAAGAAGTGTGGAAATCAACAAAGCACACAACCGTTCGGATGACCTGAAAACACCTAGAAACCCTAGGACGATAAGGATGCACTTGCTTTGAGAAAGAGAAAACCAAAGGTGGAGAACTTGAATAAAAAATGTCATGGAAGAAAGAAGAACAAGAGCTATCCAAACAAAAAAAAAGAATTATAAGGATAATACACACTGGCTGACAAATAAAAGGAAACCCTAAAAAAATTTGTACAAAGAAATCAGTGCGGTCGTTAGGCTGCAAACCGCGCTGGAAGAGGAAAATCGCTATTGTGCAAATGCATTCAACGCTGACTGGTGAAACTGTAAGAGAGATACTAGCATTGATCGAGGAGAAGACTTAAAAATTAAAGGGTTTACTGAACTGGCACGAGGCTTATCACTTCAACAGAGAGATGAATGTTTATAAGCAGTTACAGAAGCTACAGAGACAAGGAGATGGACACTCTACAAAGATCGATGACAAAAAAAATTTAAAAGAGTGAAAATAGGAGACTTAAAGGCAAACACTCCATAGTGGAATAGCCTATTTTTTATGAGGAAAACCCTCTTGGCGGACATAGACGATCCCTCTAGCCCTAAGATGGGTCTCATAACAACAGGGAACAATCTAATGCCTACTTTCTTAGATTGCAAATGGACATAGATCATGTGTAGATGACCTATCTCGATATGATGTTGTTTCTCACTCAAATCCTTTGATCCTTTATGATTCATAGTCATATCCTCACTATCTCCAGTGCTTAGTTACCTGCACAAGAGATAAAAAAAACAAATGTGAAAGCACAACATGTATTTCACATAAACAATCTATATAGTTAATCAAGGAGTACTAGAAATCCAATCATACAATATTGATAAGAGTGGACAACAAGAATCAATTGTATCATATTAATATAGAGAGGAGGAGTTACAGCATGCACCTTGATGTCGCAGCTCTCCTTCAACGAGTCTGGATCCAGGCACATCTCCAAAGCACTCATTTTAGCTTGATACGAAAAGGCCAAAGGTCTCAACTCTCCTTCAATGCCTCAATAATTATCTCTCTGTTGTTCTTATATCTCTTTTCTAAATAGAAGAGGTATGGGAGGATGTCCATTTTATATTGAAGGGAGAGGGAACATAGATCCACTTAAGGTGGGGAAATGGTTTATCCCTTTGGGTGGTTCCTCTTTTGTAGGAACAAAAATCCCAAAGGGAGAAGCTCGACTCAATCTTCAGGAACAAATACCAGCTCTTTGCCACGAAGATTCTAGATCTCGAAGCTTCACTTGCATTTTTAAAAAACTTCCAGAAGTGGATCGTCGTGGGTATGATCTCCATTCCAGCGTCAATCGACGCTACTCTAGACCAATAAAGAGGAATCAACGCGAGTGAGACAATCAGAGGATGCTCCGCTCCAGATAAACATATTTTTAAGGAGTTTCTTCAGAAGTGGTCAATAGAGATTTTGTTTAGTATAATGCAAGGGATATAATGGCACATTTTCATGATGAAAAATAGACATGGGGGTCACTATTAAAGGTCCTCTAGGATTAGGAATAGGGATTACAGGGACAATGACAAATTTTTGGGTAACAGTCTTAATGTAATTGAGTTTGATAATCTCCAAAGTTTCATTTTCTTAATACATCATAGCTCACACAAATTTCACCTTCATTTTCAACCACACGACAATCAATAAAATCAACCCCATAGTTTTCCAATGCTGTCATGCATAATTGAATCATCTCATATTTGGCATAGTTGTAAGAGATGAGGGAATAGTTTTCCTGTACGATGGAAAATTAACATCACAGAGGCATGATGTTCTTGTAGCCAGTACTTCGGAAATTTCACTTTTTATCGATGGCCATGTTTTGAGGGTTGGTCTCTTTCTGTACCTTGCCATTTCTAGGAAACATCTCCAAAAATATTTATACTAGTGCTGGGTAAAAATTAAACCCACACCCATTCATAGTATAGTCACACATGAACATATTATTGAAATAATCAGGTGCTTATAATTTGAAAGTATCAAGAAATCTAATTTTTGATCATTTATCAACATAATCACCACCACAAAAATCAGCATAATTTCCACGTGGTATGGATGGTACATATCCCTTGACATGAGTTATACATTCAGCATAAGGGTCAGATAAGTTATCCACATGGATAAAATTATAAATTGCTTCCATCCCACTAGTCAATGCTGCATCAAGGCTACCCTTTTGAATATTCCCATTAGAACCAATTTGATAATACTAATAAAATTTTAACAAAGCTCCTTCATATTAGGTTGTCTACCACAAGGGCTTCAAATTGATAAAATTCAGGTAACTAGAGTCTAATACCAACAATGGAAATCTAGTCTCTAAGAATGCATGCCTTGGTACTTGACTAACCATGTTCAAATATGGTCATGTCATGTTCTGGTTCTCCATTCAGAAAATTTTGTATAGGTCTTGAAAACTCAAATTCAAATTCATGAGCAAGTATGTTATCACTGTAATTATGTAGTATGTAGAAATTTTGAATAACTGATATGTTATTCACCGAGATTCTCCTGATCACACACTATTTTATCTTCATGCACAATACATAATCTCTTCTACCATTGATCATTACATGCAGAAATAAAATCAATTGCATGCACACATTAAAACCATAAAAATTCATACATATGAAATTTCCGTATTTTCATGAAAGCTAAAGTCAAAACTCAAACTAATCAGATATTATATGTCATAGAGATCATGTGCAATCATTGTACAAAGCTCCTCACAAGCCTCCTCAACACAACCCTCCAATTGCTACACACTAATCAAGCGGACTCAGCAAAACACATGCTCCAATCTCTCCCCACCCTGCGCTGCCCTCTATCAGACAGAATTACCAAATAGGATGGCTCATTAAATAACATAAGCCACTCCGGGCTTGTACCTGCCATCTCATGGCTCCTCCAATCACCTTGAAGCTGCACAGCAAACAAGATAGTCAACTGAAGGAGTTAACCTGCTCTTTCACCTATCTCTGCACTGGTCTCCACTGAAACTGTCCATGCACTGAAGTTAACTGATGTATTCTTTAGTTGATTAATGAGTTTATAATTAGTGAATTAATTAATAATTAATTCACACCACTTTTCACTAGTGTATTAATCAGTTAGACTAAATACAACTAGCTCAACTATGTTTAGATTAGTTAAACTGAACACAACTCCATTAACTCCTCAATCAACTCCACCAAACTCTGTCACATGAGTTCTAACTGAAGTCTCCATGCAATAGCTCCACTTAACCCCTAGGAATAGTGTAATTCCTTCTGTCAGCTCCTGTGCCACATCTGTGCACTTAACTAAAGTGCTCCAAGAGAATAAGATAATGTTTATAGTCCAAATATTATTAAGAGCTAATAATATTCAACATAACTATTTTTAGACTGGTAATCTAAAAATAGATTCCGCCCAGTATGTCTAAAAATAGAAGTCCATCTATTTTTTCCGACTTGAACAACCATCCACAAATAGCATCCTACAACACATAGAACATGATCCATATGTCTAAAAATAGACATAGTCTAAAAATAGACTTTGCGCCAAAAATAGCATGCGAGCCCACTTAGTGAAGGCGACTATTTTCACTAAGCTCATCATCTTGTTGCAATCTCAACATAGTATGACCACACTCAAGTTACACATATCATATTTTCCACGTGATATACACCTTAACCACTTAGTCCAAGCCATCTAGTTTGTATAGTCATGACTGTCATGGCCTTTAAATACACAAAATTTTTGTAGACTTGAAAACTCTATATGTGAAATGGAGTTCTATGTAACAACCTAAAAATAATAATCCTAGAAATATTGAAAATTCTCGAAGCACGCAATGATTCTGGCTATCATGATCCCATTCCTCTTTCTACGACCACTTTCATGTATTAATGAAAAAAATTCCCTCAAACTTGATGTTGTTTTCCATGACATTTATACCAAAATGATAGCTTCAGAAATAAAACCTCCAAGCACCCTATAAAATTAAAAAATCCACATGAAGGGAACTCCTAAAAGACCATGAAAAATTCAAAATACCTCGATATTGAATCAATCCATCATACACTACAGAATACATGGTTTGTTTGAAAATATTAGCTAAGGAGGCCTTCCATGGCATGCTGCCAATAAAATTTGAATCTTCTTTGAGTAATTCAAAATCCTACCAGATACACAAATTTTGAATTCCAGCCTCAAGAATTTCCCACACCCAGAGTTCTTCAGCCTTAAAAAACACAAATTTTAAACAAAATAGCCCATATTTTTGGCCCGATAACTCTTAAACTTTCAACTAACCTGATTAAAAATACCATATATTTAGCCCAAAAGCCGAAATTTTAAACCTTTAAAATATATTTCCAGCCTAAAGGCCCAGTTCTTAGCTAAAAACCACATAATTTAATCCAAAACACGTCAATGTTCAGCCAAAAAACCCCAATTTTTGCAACTAAAACCCAAATTCTAACATTCAAAAACACAGAAAACCGTTGTCATGGCAGTCAAGAAATTGAAGCATAAAAACCATGATATGCATAGATAATAGCACCACATTCGATTAACTATCTGTTAAAGATCATACTAGATATTAAGAAGAATTTTCATAAGAATAGAAAAAGGCCTACGAATGATCTGAGGGAACATCTATGGCCTACGAATGAAATGAGGGAACACCTGAGTTCAATTGAATGTCGTAGACAATAATTTCTTTGCATTTATTTTTAACATTCGGGGCTCACTTGATAGTGAATAAAGTTTGCAAATTCAATATTCCTAAATTGTATGTTCTACCCAACACAAGGTTTTCAACTTCAAACCTATCACACTGTCGGTCATCAAAACATGACGTTCATAATGATTTTCACATATATTACAAAGATGTCCTTATGAATTGCGTATAAAATCATCTCTTTAGCCTTGATTTTTAACATTCATGGCTCGAGTTTGCGAGAAGTCGATTATCGTGTACAATACTCATTTTATGACTGGACAATGATTGCATTAAAAAAATATAAATTCAATATTTGTTAACACTGGAAAATCGTACAACAGAAGACGAAATTATTTAATGTTAAGTAGAAGGGTTTACAGGGATGGAAGACATTATAGAATCTAAAAAGTATTTAAAAATCTCTAAGTTCTGAGGAAAATCAAATTTGAACAACTCCTAAATGCTCTTTGTGGGCATAATCCTTTGTGAAGAGTGCCTTCGCGCGCTTTTTTGCCTGATATGCGCACAAACCTGGGAGTGGTGAAATGTCACTACCTACGACCACACAAAGAAAAGGACAAGTGATTCCTCACTTGAAGCCGCCTAAGGACAGCCGTCAACGCCTCCTTAGACACCAAGTGATCACACAATGGAATATTTGGAGCACACAAAGGAATCATACACATCTCTTGGGTCACAATCCACAATGTACCAAGAGAGGGCAGGGAGGATTTAAAATCTTCTATATAAGGCCACCGTGAGATGAAGAATGGGTGAAAAAATTGTTATGCTGGCCATAATTACCCAAGAAATACCAACAGTGTGTGATACAGAGCTGAAGATAGAGGGGACTCAATTGTTGGCCATCCAACAAGTTCAGTCCAACACAGTAGAGAGAGAGAGAGAGAGACTGCACTGAGGCAATCTTGGGATAAAAACATCCTTGCATCAGGACTTAGAACTCATGTTCTAGGGGCCTTTTGATAAGAGGGTAAAGTTTCACTCTTATTACTACTAGTGCTCAATAAGAGGGGCATAGAGCCACCATTCGTATTATTGTTATCGTTTGACTCTTTTCAGAGCTCGTGTTTATTTGTTTTAGTTTTTGGTTTATTTTTAGTTTATATATGCATGATATTTCTCTATCTAGTATGCTTATGATTCTAGCTTGTTCCACTAACATGCTTGACTCCACTTCTTTTTCTTCCTGTTACCAATAACTTAAGTGGGTAGACCACACCCCTTAAGTTGGTGTGATTTCGTACATACGTGCACCAAACACACTCCAACAATATACATAAGTGGTATGTTATTTCCTACGGGAAACCAATAAGGTGCATGGAAATTTAATAATGATCTCTTTAAGTCGCTTCCATGCCCACCTTTAAGAAATGAAAAATCCTCCTCCCTTCCCCATTCATAGTAATGAGAAGATGGAATTTTGAGTCTGGTAGGAAAACAACGATTTTTTTTCTAAGCGTTCCACCACTGGACCATGCCTAAAAGTTGAGCCACTTCATAGCTATCGAGTACGAAGAGAGGGTTGTCAAATCAGGGCACTTTCCAGCATTCTGAGAGTGAATTTCCGTGAAAGTCACCATGAAAAATAGGTGAACTAGAACTCTGAAATAAATCCAAATGCACCATTTGCATAAACTTAGACCAATTTGAGTAAAGAGAGATATTAATCTTGATACTGATTTAGTGGTGGGAAGACCAATATTAATTTTGTTTTTCACGTTTGATTTGGGAATGACATTGTGTATATCTTGTGAAGCTAATGACCAACGTTAATATTTCTACCAGATTTTCATCCAATGTGTCAAGCAATGTTTTCAATGGCCTCTTGAAAGACTTTCTTACTCTGATTTACTTTTTCCCAAGAGCATAGTTGTTCTTTAATACCACTTTGACGCAAATGTTCTAGGTACTCTAGAAAATCACCAACACTCATCCACTATGCCAAGATTCATGTCTACATGGGTTTGTTTGATCATATTTTAATTTCATGTGGGGTAGATATACCAGATCTTACCATATAGCAAAAATCAAGACTCTTGGAAATGGGGAGTATACTCCTTAATAAAAGATCATAGAAACCCATATATTGAGTGGGATTTGAACCACATTTTTGACCCAAAAAAATCACGTCCACACTATATTAACAACTGAGCAAAGATCATAGCAACCCATAAACTGAGTGGGATTTGAACTGCAATTTTGACCCAACAAAACTTACAATTAAACCATATATCATTATATCGCGTCCACACTATATTAACAACCAAATCGTTGCTATATCATTGTATCGCGTCCACACTATATTAACAACCGTACCATTGCTAAATCTGTCATATGACTCTTGACAAACATAATAACTTAACCTACAAAATTTTGGCCAAAAATTTTTCTTATATCCTGATGTCCGAATGGAATCCATTCTTGCTACGCAAAAATTAGTTTGAGTATGAATATGTTATGGAACCAGATTTCATTCTAGCCATATGTCTTTCAATTCAATAATTCTGTTGGATCTGGTTATGACACGCTTCCGCTACACCCATATATATTTTATGAAATTTTGATATGTGGGGTTCCACACCTGTCTATGGGTTTGGATGTTATTCCCTTGTGCAAAATCAGTTTCCTATCAGATTATTAAAAGGTTGGATTTGAAAATCAACACCGACATTGAAAGGTGATGATGGGCTGGAGGAATTCAATCTTCAGAAATGAGGCTAACCCTGCCCTGCAGTCTCTCTGCATTACCTCAGATGTCCGTCTAGATGGAATCCATCCCGTGGCAGAGCCTCGCCGTCGTAACTCAGGCGAATCCCTCGGGTAAGACGTATTTTTCATTGACAAGATCACCTCAACATAACTAAGTTATTTATAAAAAATTCCCACCTGGCTATGACATGGAGTTGGACCCACAGTCCGAGCATTAGGCGCCTTTGTAATGTTCCAAATCAGGAACTGTTCATGAATCCGGCAAATGAGAATCCTTTTTCGAAGACATTACCAATCAACAACTGGATCTATTCCATAGATTGAATATAGGTGAATTTACTAGATATGTCATCTATGAAAAGAGGGTGATATCCAGAGGCTAGTTGGCCCTATACAGACTTTGTCTATAGAACTTTGTCGAAGGGTAATATCCCCAAGAGGGATTTCTCAGCAATACTTGCCTGGAAAATGCATTTTTCAGGAATGTATGCTACAACAGCTTAGAAAATCCCTTGTATTCCTTATATCAGAGTATCTAAGACCAAAATCCAAGAGGAGGCTTCCAAATAATCACTCTAGGTGGGTTAAACAGATCTCCCACACCTAGTTACCTTGAAAACTGCCAAAATAAGGGATTGCAGCAACCTGAAAATTGTATAACGGTCCTACTTTGAAGAATGAGCTTTTAAACCAATGTAAAAGACATAAATACAGATCTGGAACTACAGAAGCAAGAAAAATGTTCAATCCCTTCATCCAATAGTGGGGAAAAATGAGGATTTATGAACTAAAATGGATTTAATAGGAAATATGCGTAATAATAAGGGAAATGGCTCTGAGATATGTTAAATAGGGTTATATGGAACCTCCATGCAAAATTTCATTAAAAAAAAATGCGTTTTTCTATGTTAAACAGTTCCTCCTTCTCGACTAGTCAAGAAAAACCCTGATTCCCCATGACCTCAAGTATGCAGATTGGAATGAAGCTTCAGCAGCGTGATTTTCTGAAGGTTTTAGTGATTTTATGTAGGGATATCATTAAAATACTCTTATAATATGATTCAATGGTTTTACATGAGAAAATACAGATCTATATATGAAGAAATGCCTCAAAACCCAGCATTATAGCATAAGAAACTGCAGGATGAACCAGAAAACGAAATCTACAGGAATATGTAGTAGTATTACATTATATTAAAGATCTATAACAGATAAAATTACAAAAAATCATATCATAATGAGATCTATATGCAAAAATAACTTTTAAGTACATTCTCCTTGGGGATCTCAGCTGAAAGTGAAGAACATTGAATAGATCTTAGATCTACACCATGGATCTGCAGTAAACTTTAGAAATTTTTGAAGAACATGTTACACAGTAGATCAGATCTAAAATAAACATAGATTGATTGGCCAATCTATGGATCACCACAGTGAAGGGAAAGGATCCCTTTTCACCGGAGATCTCTCCTCCAATATGAAGACAAACCCCCACTGCAACTTCTCCTAAAGAAAGGACGTAGTTTTCTCAAGGAACTGTGTAGATGATGGTAAGATACACTTTAGCCTGATGCTAAGATATGAATCTAGAGCTCTAATTAGCTATTACACTCCTTCCAGTGATTTAGATGACTCCTCCACTGAAAAGATGCAATAGAACTCTTCAGATATAAGTAGATCTAATTCCACTTGCTGCAAATCTCTAAACATTAAAACCCCTAAACATGAATCACACTGTCAAGAGAGATGGAGCTTGGCCAAAATGCCGAATAGTGGACCACTGCAGCACAATCTCCTCCAAGAGCTGCTCAAGGAAGGAGGGAGGATTCCTAAACAAGAAATCCTCTCTTTCTCTAGCTAAACAGCGCTGAGAAATGGAGTTGCTTCAGAAACTTCTGAAATGAAAATTTCTCAACAACCCCTCCTTGAGTCTTCTCCTTCTTTATGTAAGATTAGGGTTTGAAAAACCCCAAAACACCTTCATTCATTTAGCCCTTTTCACATGGAGGACCTCCTCATCGGACTACGCTGATCATCTAGTAGGTTCATTGTACCTGGTCTGCATTATGATTTGACCCATTCAAACAGCTTGAACCTGTTTCACATAGAAGTGGATTTTATTGAGCAAGCCCTGATTTAATCTCTGTTCACATTGGGCATTGATTTATTCACATGTTTAGGAGTTTTTATTTGTCCTCCTTTGAATTTTATTCATAAAACATAAAAATAAAATGAAATTGAATATTCCTACTATTTTGGGCTATTTAGGAATATTACAGCCTCCTTCTCATCTCTTGGTACCTTCTTCCTTTATTTCTCTCGGCATGGAACATCCTACCAAGAAGTAATTTATTTGAAAAAAAGTGATAGTTTATATCGAATTTCGGGGTTATTATCTCTTCAGCTACTATAGTACATCTACCAACCCTATAGCTCCTCATTCCTTACCTCCTTTATAACCCTACTTTATCCTTGTTTCCAGTTAGTCGACCCCTAAAATATATTATTCTATTTTGACTTCGGAAGAAAAACAGAGACTAGGCGATTATTGTCACAAAGTGTGCATAGGGACTATATGAGAACATCAAAGAGATGGACATGGACATGGAAAGGGTAAGGAAATAAATTTTATTCTTTCTCATACTTGCTTTCAAAATAATTGTGGTTTCTTCTTCTTTAGCACCAGAAAATATCATGGAAATTGAGGGCTGGAAGATGAGGCAAAGAAGGGAAAATTTTGAGGCTGAGGATAGTGGAACTGCTGATATCACAATAGACAAGAGGTGGGCGATATTTCCTCCACCCGATCCGAGATCCAACAATGATGTGCCAGTACCTCCCGGTTCAACCAAACCAATGCCCTGAAACTCTCATCGGTCTGAAATTAGGGTTTGTGTTTGTAGTATCTACTCAATTAAGTAGGTTATTGGGTTGATTATGAGTATTTGATATATTCTAGTACTAACATATGTATATGGATGAATGAAAAAGTGAACAAAACTTCTTTAGTTTTGTTTATATGTTTCTTCTAATAAAGAACCTGAGATTACTAGTTAAAAAAAAATACAACACAAATCAAATAACTCTATTTCTATTACTCAAAATATGTATGATTACAGTGGAATAGAAAACACCTATTATAGATCCTCGTGCCTGTTGTGGCTAGAAAAAACCTCCCCTCTTTATTTAATATTAGTAATAATACTAAATAAAATGGGGACCCTTAGTTAAAATCCAAAACATCAATTAGGATTTGTTTCCCTTAGAAAATAAAACATTCTATCATAAACCTACAAAAATCCCTTTGAGAGAATATTGCGAAAATATTAAGTTTATGATAGATTATAATAAAATTTCTCTTGAAACAATATAATGCATCCATAACAAAATAGTCTATATAAAAAGCATTGATCGCAGATCGCATAGCGCAGAAAATAGAAATGATTAACAAATATCTTTTACGCTCTGATTTATTATGCGCTTTTGCGATTTTGCGCTTTTGCGATGAGTTCATTTTGCGATTGTGCGCTTTTTGTGATTCTGTGCATTTGCGATATGTGCTTTTGTGTTTTTGCGATATGCACTTTGCGCTATTGCGTAGTCCCTGTTTTTACGATAAGTTTTATGACTGTGATGATCTCATATCGCGATATTGCGACATTGCGATATTGCGATATTGCGCAGCAAATCGCAGATCGCAATATCGAAGATTCGCGTAAGCGCGCTATCCCGAGGCAATCTTCCCATGTGTCAAATCCATTATGCGCTTTAATGACTATATTAAATGATTGGAGTGATTATTAATGTGAAAAGAGATTGTGTTTAGATTGGAAGTCGTTTCATAATTTAAATATTATATTTCATCCGCGTTCATATTCAAAACAGTCTCGTCACCTTTCTATTATCATTACTCTCACTTATTCGTAAAACGCAGGCACGAAGGAGCGGATCACTATACAAAGCTTCCACTATACATTATGGGTAAGAAGGAGAAGAGCTCAAGTTCTGAGAACAAAGAAATGGCTTCGCTATACGCAGACACCGCCTGTAACAAGGATGCGGGCATATGCACTTGGGAAGGAATGTATAATCTATTAGAGGATGAAAACCCTGTGGTGTTGAAAGTTGCAGCTACGGCCGGTTCAAAGGATACGTCTGAAGCAACCCTTAGAGACTTGGCCTGCTCATTTCTGCACAGAATTGCAGCAAGGCCAAGGATTCTCCCATATACAGATATGGTGAGATGGGTGCTGGATAGCACAGATATCTCAGACAGGAAATTCAAGACTCAGTCTGAAGAGCTAATTGGGTCATTCACCGTAGAATATGTGAGATTAATGTATAAGTTGCCAAAACCACAGGCGACTTACAATAGCAAATTCATGGAAGATTTTTCCAAAGAACATGCGAATTTGGCAGAATGCACAAAGGAATGGACTAAAAGAAGTGAACCATTAAAGAAGAACAAACAAGGTATGTACAGCACGGGTTCACTTACTTCTCCTTATTGTTTTACTGCTGCTATGTTATGTAGGCTTTTTGGAAATCCTGACATAAATATGATTTTGCCTGAGTGGCTTCCTTTGTTGAATGCGGCCGTTAATTCTACAATTATAGACTGGGCCAAAATCCTATCTGATACTATGACCTCTGCTATTTTTCAATACCGGTCCAAACGAAATGTTTCCCAGCGGGTTTACCCGCCTTTTTATTTATCTGCTTATGTCATGGACGCCATCTGCTATGTCTCTAAATTCCCTGTAATGAGTTGGAAATGGACTATCCAAGACCCTTCGCCCATTCATGTGTACCATAAAGAACTGTGGGAATCTAAGTTTGTCCCCCATTTTTACCAAATTTTCCATGGAATAATGTTGCCATTGTACAGAACCTTGTATAATAAGGATCCCCCAAAGTTATCTTCAGAAACAGAGGTTGATATTCTCCCCGTCGCAAGATGGTTTGGAGAAGAATTGTTCACCTATATTAGGGTTTTTGGAAGTTATGCTTCTCCACATGTGTTACCCCTATATGTTCCCGATAGACTTGTAGCCCGGGAAATTGCTTATCAGACCTGTGGCCAAGGAGGGATGACAAAAGATTTAAAGGATAAGAAAAAGGGTATTTGGCCACAATTTCCCATAAAATGTGGAACATTTTCACTGTCCGATATTGGTCATGCATTTCAAGAGATAGGCAACATTACATCCCTACAGCTGTTCAAATTCTCAAAAAGGTTATATGACCAAAATGATATTGTTAAGAATTTCACCAATGCAATCAAAGTAAAGGAATTTGTCGCAGAGCCTGATCTTTTTGATGATATGTTCCAAGCAAGAAATTCATTTAAAGAAGTTTTGAATTCAGCCCGAGCATAGCTATCCCCACCAGACTTCCAGCAATTCAAACTTTACAGAGAAAGGAGACTAATTCCTGTTCCTTTGGATAATCTACGCTTAGAGCCCGTAAGGGAGAAAACTCCTAGTGTTAGTCTTAACGGCAGTTCGAGTACAAGTAAATCCAAATCAAAATCTGACAGAGATTCTGAACTCTCCAATAAGTCCAAAGAAAAGGAAGATAAAACGGAGGAATCCATTAAAGATTCTGCACAATCAAATGAACTTGATCAACATCAAATTTTGACTCTTCAACAGACAATTCCTCCTCCAACCAGTGTACAGCAACAGCCAGTCACCATTGAGTTAGATAAAGAATGGGAAACCTTTAATCAATTGATTAATATAGAAGGACAGAATGTACAAACCCCTGTCCAGACAATCAAAGTTTTGAATGCAGGAACAAGCAGCAAAGCCGCAGCAACAGAACACATACCAATCACACCCTCCTCTGAAATCGTACTTAATATAGAAGACATCCCTCCTCTGGATGTATTTTATAGCCCAAAATACAAAGCAGTAGTTAAAAGACAAAGGAAAAAGAGAAAAATAGAAAGTGCAATTGCTACTGAACCAGAAAAAGTAGATGTTTTATGGAAAGATCCTGCCACAGAGCCTACTCGTAATCTCACTAAATTATCTCAAATAACAGGAGCTTATGCTTCTGCAACCATTGATAAAGCAGTTGAGATACAACTTTTGTTGGATGAAAAATAAGAACAGGTAAAGGCCCTACAACAGCAATTGCAACAGGTACAGGCCAATAAGGAAGCACAATTAAAACTTGAAGAATTGCAACAACAACTTCAAGGAATCCAAGAACAGCATAAGGATGATCCTAAGCTTCCAGAATTCATTTCAGAGACCATCTCTTTGAATAATCAACTACTGCAACAAGAAGAAGTTTTCTGTCAAAAGATATTGCAATGGAATTCTTTATGCCAAGAAAGTGATAAAATCACAAGTCATGCCGTAGATTTATGAAATGATTATGATTTAATTAATGAAAAGATCAATGATTATCTAGCATGGAAAAAGACAGAAGAAGGCAGGAAAATTGGTGCACCCATCATTAACGAGAACCATAAAGAAATACTGTTTAATAATTGGGATGCACAAATCAGAAGGGCAGAAAGGGCAGCAGAGGAGGCATCTACAGTGGCAAACACTCTCACTGATTGTGTAAATGACAATTTACACAAAGCTAACTTGATTTCTAAAACTGTTCCAGGTTATCTCCCACAGGCAAATCAATTGCAAACAGAATGGAGGCAAAAGGCAGAAGAAAGAGAAAAATCCATCCAAGGGCTGACAAGATTGAATTGGGACGCATACTAGGCATACTTAGTAAAGCCACATAGTCAGCATAGCACGCTCAATTGTATCATCAATGCTACAGAGAAGATTTCTCCTACGCTTGCCGACTCTGTCTTCTCAGGACAGTTGAATTCTGAAGTCGGTTAACCGCATCTTCTCAAAACTATGCTAGATGCCCGCAAGAGAAAAGATCAAGTTCATAGTTAGATAGATTTAGTTTTAATTCCACTATATTTTAGCCTAGGAAAAGGACGGTCATTGAACCAAATCCTTAATTTTTGTAATAAACTATTTTTAGAGTTAGTTAAAGTAGTATTTAAACCCCTCTCATGCAGAGAGATAAGGGTCCTGGATCTTAATACTTTTAGACTTGGAGATTGCATTTCTGTACTCCATTGTCTTATATATTTTTTGAAAATGATCACATCTGGTGATTTCTATGCGAAATTATCTTTGAAGTGTTGCATTTCTGTACCTTTAGAATTCGATTTTGCATTATAATTGCTGGATAGAGTATCAGATTGCATCTGGAAGTCATCAAGATGAACAAGGTATTTCTATCTGTTTGATGTTGATTTCTGTTGTTGTATGATATTCATTTTAAGATTGCTATCATTTATATGTATTTGTTTTCACAACGCTCTCTTTTATATATCATTTCTGAGTATAATTGAAACGTTATTTTTCATAATTACATGTAAATGGTATATAATGATGAATACAATATGCTATTATAACTCTGTTTAATTTCTTAAACAGAGTTATCTTTATTTTTTTCTGCACATTTCAATTTGATTAATAATACATTTTCATGGTTATTGTTGGATTGAAACAATCTTAAGTTGTATTCACATGTTATTACCCGGGTTAGTATTAGAATTTCTTTATCAGTATTTAGCTTAGATTAGATAGTTTTATTTCAGTTAATTTAGTCCCATTTTCACCCATCCAATCCAATCCATTTAGTTATAAGGAAACTGGTCCTTTAAATCCAGTCGGAGCCACCATACCAAACGGAAAAGGAGCTGTCCTAAGGTCCCGACCGGGTGGTTATCCCCAATGTTTGAAGCAGAGATTTTCTTGGCTTCAACATTTTTGGCGCTAGAAGGAGGGCCTGAGCTATGAATGGCAAGTAAATCTCTATCCACAAGCCATTCCGAGAGCAAAACACCCTCATTAACTTCTTCAATTTCTTCTGAAATTCAAAATCCTAGAGAAGAAATTGCAGAAAATATTCAGACACCCACTACCAAAATCTTTAAACATTCAGACGATCAACATCCTGAGTCTCCTGAAGTTCAAGATTTAATTCATAAATTTAAAGGATTCTCATTATCTCTTGAAGATTCTGAAATATCTGAAGGTAGTGTAACTTCAAAATTTGTTTCTTCAAAACCTCTTACTAGGCTTCAAAGTGAAAAACTTGGTATCTCTCCCAAAGAATTCCCTTTACCTAGTAGAGTTAAAACAAGAAAAACACAATTGGAATCAGCAAGTTCAACCTCTAATATCCAAATACCTGTTTCCGAAATCCCGTCTCAACAAAGTATAGTCGTTTCCATATCATCTCCACAAACATCTTCTCCTCAATCCTCATCAGTCTCAACATCATTCATTTCAACAACTTCTATCCAAACACCACCAGTTTCTACTATCCCTCCGATAGTCATCCCAACAATGGCACAGAGACCATGGTCTACTCCAGGAGCAGTCAACATGGTTGCACCTTTACACGATTTACCAGACAATCCTGGAAAATGGCTTCCAAAGTTTAGCCCAGATCTTAACATTGCAGCTGAAGAACATATCAATAACTTTATGCTAGCCATTAATTTGAATGGAGTCACACAGGAGGATGTTGTAGTTAGACTATTTCCTTACACCCTTCAAGGAACAGCAGGATCATGGTATTTTTCATTACCATCAGGATCTATAACAAGTTGGGACATTTTTGCAGATCAATTTTTAACCAAATTTGGAGATGACCGATCAATTGCAACTTTACTTAATGATCTCTCAAATTTGAAAATTGAACCCAAGGAACCAATTAAGGAGTTTAACTCCTGATTCAATAAGCACTTGAATAAAATTCCCACTGATTCCAAGCCAAGTGAGCAGGTCAGAATTGAATGGTACATTACTGCCTTACCCTCAAAAATAGCAATTTTCGTAGACAGAGCTGCAAAACCCACATTAGCCGAAAGTATGAAAGAAGCTATTGCAGTTGAAAAACGTATCACTTCTCTGGAAAAGAAAAATGCTCTTGAAGAAAGGAAATCAAAGAAGGTCAGCTTTAGAGATGATTCAAAGAAAAAGGCCAAAGATCCATATGACATGGAAGGTTTACAGAAAGTTCTTAAAACCATGTCAAATGAAATGGTCGAAATAAAAAAAACAAGTAGCTGAAACTTCTACCAAGAAACCATTCCAGAATTTCAGAAGGAACCAAGTTGAATCTAAACCTCCTAATACAATCTCTAATGCAGAATCAGAAGAAGAGGAAGAAGAAGAAGATACATCTATAGTATCAGATCAAGAGGACGAAAATGAAGAAATAGCTGAATTAAATGGAATGTGGGATTTTATTCTCCCTAATTCTGATAGTGAAGAAGCTATGCCTGTAAGTACTAGGAGTAAATCTACAGCAGAACCAGTACAAACAGTTCCAAAAAAGAAAATTGCAACTCCAAGTACCAAAGACAAATCCACTGTGAGGAAAAATTCTCCATTACCTACTCAAAATTAGCCATTTTCTTCTAATCCTCTCACATCAACAGCCAAAACTTTAGTAGTATCAGAACCCATGGAATACAACATTGTCGAAGACATGAAAAATATCAAAGCCAACATTTCCTTACATGAATTCAGCAAACTAAAACACCAGCAAAAGTTGTTATTAAAAGAACTTAACGCTACACCAATTGCTCATGTACCAAGCGGTGTAGTGGCAAAAGCAGCAAGAGGAACTGGTAAGCCACCCGATAAGGTAGATGCTACTGATACTGTGCTCATTGGGGAAAAGTCAAATTCTCAAACTCCTCCTTTTCTTTTGACTTATGAGATGTACAATAAAAATATGCACAATTGTTTAATTGATTCTGGAGCTTCCTCCAATATAATGCCTACATCTGTCTGTGCTAAATTGAATATTGAACCACAGAAATCAGCAGTACATATTGTTCAGTTGGATCGATCCAAAGTTCAAGTGGTAGGAGAAATCAATTCAGTCACAATCAGATTAGCTTCTGATCCTAGGATTGTCCAAAGAATTGATATTTTGATTGATGATATTCCTGAATTCTATGGATTAATCTTGAGCAGGGACTGGTCTGCGAAACTTAATGGTTACATCTCAACTGATTATTCACACATGTGGCTTCCTTATAAAGGGAAACCAAATCAAATTAAAATTGAACGAGAAAAACATATGACGCATACTGTCACTGAATTTGAACAACCTAATGAACTTGTGGCATTCAACAACAATATTCTTGGAGGATATTCTGCTGAATCATTTCTTGGAAATTTCAAATCTCCTCAGTCTCCTTTTTCTGTAAATACTTTTGTTTCTCAGATAGAAAATTTTTCAGAGTCTGATTCTTCCATAATTGTAAATATTTCAGATTTAATTGTAGATAAGCCAATAGATAAGTCTTTATTTTGGTCGTTATATTTTGATGGATCGAAGTCTAGTGATGGAGCTGGAGCTGGATGCATATTGATTGATCCAAATGGAGAGAAAACTATGTTATCATGCAAATTAGAATTTGAGTGTACTAACAATACCGCAGAATATGAAGCCTTAATTCAAGGACTTTATAAAGCTATAGGGTTAGATGTTAAATACTTGAAAGTCTTTGGTGATTCCGAAATTGTAATCAAACAAGTTAGGAATACTATTCATTGCCTTTCAGGACATCTTAAACACTATCAAACCCTAGTGCAAGATCTCACCACTCAATTTTTAGCATTCAATATTTCTCCTATTCCTAGGAATCAAAATACATCAGCTGACTTATTAGCTAATGTTGCATCTAAAATCCTACCTGCTGAAGATTGCAGTCCTAATAGGTTTTCTGTAGAATTGATTTTTCGTCCATCTGTCCCAGACAATGTCACAAACTGGAGAGTCTTCTATCACGATCAAGATATTCTAAATTTCATGACTTCGGAGAAATCATATGATGAGAAAATTATTGACGAAAAAGATCATGATTTACAAATTATTTCAAAAGGTAATGAAAACTCCATTCCTAAATCTGTTGTTAAATTAGAGGACTTATATGATATTAAGGACAGATTCAAGAAAGTTGTTAATACAAAACTTCAAAGTTCCACTTTAAAGTTTGAATTAGTAAATCTTGGTTCTGATTCTAAACCTCAAAACATTAATTTAGGACTCAATTTAACACCAGAGGAAAGGAGTGCATTCATTAAATTGTTGAACAAGTATAAAATTTTTTTTGCTTGGAATTATGATGATCTAAAAACATATGATACTTCGATTATTCAACACACGATTCCAATGCTTCCTGATGTTAAACCTGTTCAACAGAAACTGAGAAAAATCCATCCAAATCTCGAGAGTCAAATCAAATCAGAACTCAATAAACTTTTGAAAGCCAAGATCATTTTTCCAGTCAGACACTCTAATTGGGTTTCCAATATGGTACCTGTAAGGAAGAAGAATGGTGATATAAGAATCTGTATTGATTTTAGAAATCTAAACAAAGCATGTTTAAAAGACAATTTCCCATTGCCAACCATGGAACAGATACTTCAAAAGGTACCTGGTTCCGAACTTATGTCTTTTCTCGATGGGTTTTCAGGGTATAATCAAGTTTTAGTTCACCCAGATGACAGATTGAAGACAACTTTCAGAACAAAATGGGGAACTTATGCTTATCAGAAAATGCCTTTTGGTCTAATAAATGCAGGAGAAACTTTTCAAAGAGCCATGGACATTGCATTTAAAGGTCTGATCAATAAATCTGTTGTTGTTTATCTTGATGAAATAACAGTATTTTCAAAAAAGAGAGCCAATCATCTACATGACTTAAAGCAAATTTTTGAAATATGTAGAAGGTTTGGTATTTCCTTAAATCCAAAGAAATCTTTCTTTGCTTTAGATGAAGGAAAACTCTTAGGATTTGTTGTGTCAAAAGATGGAATATATATTGATCCAGAAAGAGTAAAAGAAATTTCTGATATTTCTTTACCACATAACAAAAAATCCATGCAATCATTTCTTGGACAGATCAATTTTGTAAAAAGATTCATTCCCGATTTTTCTTTAATTGTTTTACCTATGCAAAATATGATCAAGAAGAATTCAATATTCAAATGGACGCATAAAGAAAAGGAAGCTTTTGATTCAATCAAACAAGCAATCATTAATGCACCAGCATTGAATACCCCGGATTTTTCTAAAGATTTTATTTTGTATACTTTGGCCACTGAAACATCCTATGCAGCCGTTTTGACACAACTCAATGATCAAGAAATTGAAGCACCTATTTATTTCTTTAGTTCAAATCTGCAAGGAGCTGAGCTTAATTATTCTGATGTTGAAAAACAAGCCTTTGCTGTGTTTAAATCAATCAAACATTTCAGACCTTTTCTCTTAAAAACACATACAAAAATCATTGTCCCATTCTCTGCAGTGAGGCAATTATTAATTCAGAGAGAAGTAGGAGAAAAGAGAGCTAACGGGGTAACAGCTTTGCAAGAATATGATGTTGTTATTAAACCAGCCAAGATTGTTAGAGGACAAGGTTTTTGCAGATTATTGGCTGGAGCTCATAACATACCAGAAGATCAAGATTCAAATCAAGTAAGTCAGATAAGTGTTACAGATGCTGATTCTCAGTATGCTGATCTCATCTATTACTTGAAAAATGGGTATGCTCCTTCTAATCTCAGCTATAAGAGTAAACGCGCTTTAAGGTTAAAAGCTATTAAATATGAGATCATTGATAATGTGTTATTTAGAAAAAATTATGATTCAATTTTATTAAGTTGTCTTGAAAAAACTGAAGCCGAAAAGGTTTTGCAGGAACTACATGATGGACCAACAGGAGGTCATTTTGGAGGTGATACTACAGCTCACAAAATAATTCGCGCTGGTTATTACTGGCCTACCCTTTTTAAAGATACACATGATTACGTAAGGAAGTGCCAAATTTGTCAGACTGCAAGTGGAAGACAAAGGAAACCAGCTTTCCTTTGCAACCAGTAACTATTGAACAACCATTTGAACAATGGGGACTTGATATTATTGGTGAGATAGTACCTCATTCTTCCAAACAGCATAAGTACATCCTTACTGCAACTGATTACTTTACAAAATGGGTAGAGGCAATCCCATTGAAGGTAGCCAATTCTGATGCAATTATTGATTTCATAGATCAATTCATCGTAACCAGGTTTGGTGTACCTCAAGCTCTTGTTTTTGATAATGCATCTTACTTTTCTGGTAATAGTTTAATTAAATTTGCAGTCAAAAGAGGTTTTAAATTAAAATATTCAGCAAATTATTATCCACAAGGTAATGGTTTGGTTGAATCCACTAACAAAAACCTTATCAAAATCTTTAAAAGAACCGTTGATCAAAATCAAAAGAATTGGCACAAATCTTTAATCTTTGCGTTATGGGCTGATCGTATCACTGAAAAAGCTTCGATAGGGACTTCACCTTCCAATCTGGTTTATGGAAAAGAAGCTGTGATACCTTCAAATTTAACTCTTCCATCATTAGCCCTAGTGCAGTTTATTGAAGAAAATCCTTCATCATCTATTCAATTGAGATACGATCAAATCCTTAAACTAGAAGAAGATAGGGATAAAGCAAAAATTACTCATGAAAAACATCAACAGCTTGTAAAATCTTCTTTTGATGCAAGTTCTACCGGCTCAAAACTTTTATCAATTAGTGATCTCGTTTTGAAATGGGATAAAGCACACGAAGAAAAATGTAAACATACCAAATTTCAGAAAATGTGGCTTGGACCATTTCAGATCGTTGAGAAGATAGGCTCAAACACATACATACTCCAAGATCTAACAGGTAAGAGAGAACCTCTTCCTGTAAACGGGCTTATCTTAAAGAAATTCTTTTCCTAAGGAGGTAACCCCTTCTTAAACTATACATATTTCTTTCTGCAGATTTTGATTTTTTTTTTTTGTTACAAATAAAGGTCGTTAATAAGTCCCTGATTGACTATTTACTATTTAAGAAAATTTCCTCGGAAAAATATTATAAATATTTATTTTATGTAAATAAGAATTTTTAAAGTAAATGATCATAATTTTTGAGTAGTTTAAAATAAGATGTTTAAACTTTGAAAAAACTATTTCAATCATTTACATGATCTTTTGAAATATTGAGGAAAATGTAAAATCATTAGAAGTTTATCAAGCAGAGAAAGGTTATTTGTAAAAGTAAAGTTTTTCAAAGTTTTGGAACTCAAAAAAACTCTGAAAATTGTCATCCATTGGTTCTTAAGGATAAAACTATTTCACCCCATCCATTTAAGTTGTGATTTTTTAGAATGTAATTCTAAGAAATTATACGGAAAATTTAAGAGATAAGAGGTCTCATTATGAGCCGACTTACTATGTTCATAAGGAATGATAAAACTGACATTACCAATACTGCACACCAAAACAGGGTAATGGCTTATAAATATAAGACAAGGGGTCTCATCACGAGTCAACTTGTTCAGTTTAATTATAACTAGTGAATGGCATTGTTATCAACTGGCCACCAAACCAGAACAATGGCTCTTAAAATAAAAATAACTAAAAGACAAAAAACATGAGATAATAAATCTTATGAATTTATCTTTTAAAAGGTCATAATTTTAATTGGATGGGACAATGAATGGTTAATGGTTTAAAGGTAACCCTGTCGAGACTATAAACGTTTGCTGGCAGCAGAGGCAATACCTATGACAATAGAGGATATTATAAAACCAAAACTCGAAGAGATCCACTTACTTTATTATTAACACCAATCAAAGCTTGAGATAACCCAAAATGTTTTTATTTTTTCTGGAAGAACTAGAAAGAAATTATGAAATGATTTTTATTTTTCTTTCATAGTTACATTTTATTTTGAATAATTCTAAGATAAGTTTTCATCATCCTTAAAATTTTTTACTTACTAAAGATAGAATGTTCATTTTATTTTTTCAGAGATAACTGTTTCTTCCAGTGAATCGCCAATTGTTGTGGCTAGCAACAACCTCCCCTCTTTATTTAATATTAGTAATAATACTAAATAAAATGGGGACCCTTAGTTAAAATCCAAAAAAATCAATTAGGATTTGTTTCCCTTAGAAAATAAAACTTTCTATCATAAACCTACAAAAATCCCTTTGAGAGAATATTGCGAAAATATTAAGTTTATGATAGATTATAATAAAATTGCTCTTGAAACAATATAACGCATCCATAACAAAAATAGTCTATATAAAAAGCATTGATCGCAGATCGCATAGCGCAGAAAACAGAAATAATTAACAAATATCTTTTACGCTCTGATTTATTATGCGCTTTTGCGATGATTTCATTTTGCGATTGTGCGCTTTTTGTGATTCTGCGCGTTTGCGATATGTGCTTTTATGATTTTTGCGATATGCGCTTTGCGCTATTACGCAGTTCCTGTTTTTGCGATAAGTTTTATGACTGTGATGATTTCATATCGCGATATTGCGACATTGCGATATTGCGATATTGCGCAGCAAATCACAGATCGCAATGTCGCAGATTCACGTAAGCACGCTATCCCGAGGCAATCTTCCCATGTGTCAAATCCGTTATGCGCTTTAATGAATATATTAAATGATTGGAGTGATTATTAATGTGAAAAGAGATTGTGTTTAGATTGGAAGTCGTTTCATAATTTAAATATTATATTTCATCCGCGTTCATATTCAAAACAGTCTCGTCACCTTTCTATTATCATTACTCTCATTTATTCGTAAAACGCAGGCACGAAGGAGCGGATCACTATACAAAGCTTCCGCTATACATTATGGGTAATAAGGAGAAGAGCTCAAGTTCTGAGAACAAAGAAATGGCTTCGCTATACGCAGACACCGCCTGTAACAAGGATGCGGGTATATCCACTTGGGAAGGAATGTATAATCTATTAGAGGATGAAAACCTTGTGGTGTTGAAAGTTGCAGCTACAGCCGGTTCAAAGGATACGTCTGAAGCAACCCTTAGAGACTTGGCTTGCTCATTCCTGCACAGAATTGCAGCAAGGCCAAGGATTCTCCCATATACAGACATGGTGAGATGGGTGCTGGATAGCACAGATATCTCAGACAGGCAATTCAAGACTCAGTCTGAAGAGATAATTGGGTCATTCACCATAGAAGATGTGAGATTAATGTATAAGCTTCCAAAACCTCAGGCGACTTACAATAGCAAATTCATGGAAGATTTTGCCAAAGAACACGCGAATTTGGCAGATTGCACAAAGGAGTGGACTAAAAGAAGTGAACCATTAAAGAAGAACAAACAAGGTATGTACAACACGGGTTCGCTTACTTCTCCTTATTGTTTTACTGCTGCTATGTTATGTAGGCTTTTTGGAAAGCTTGACATAAATATGATTTTCCCCGAATGGCTTCCTTTGTTGAATGCGGCCGTTAATTCTACAATTGTAGACTGGGCCAAAATCCTGTCTGATACTATGACCTCTGCTATTTTTCAATACCGGTCCAAATGAAATGTTTCCCAGCGGGTTTACCCGCCTTTTTATTTATCTGCTTATGTCATGGACGCCATCTGCTATGTCTCTAAATTCCCTGTAATGGGTTGGAAATGGACTATCCAAGACCCTTCGCCCATTCATGTGTACCATAAAGAACTATGGGAATCTAAGTTTGTCCCCCATTTTTACCAAATTTGCCATGGAATAATGTTGCCATTATACAGAACCTTGTATAATAAGGATCCCCCAAGGTTATCTTCAGAAACAGAGGTTGATATTCTCCCCGTCGCAAGATGGTTTGGAGAAGAATTGTTCATCTATATTAGGGTTTTTAGAAGTTATGTTTCTCCACATGTGTTACCCCTATATGTTCCTGATAGACTTGTAGCCCGGGAAATTGCTTATCAAACCTGTGGCCAGGGAGGGATGACAAAAGATTTAAAGGATAAGAAAAAGGGCATTTGGCCACAATTTCCCATAAAATGTGTAACATTTTCACTGTCCGATATTGGTCATGCATTTCAAGAGATAGGCAACATTACATCCCTACAGCTGTTCAAATTCTCAAAGAGGTTATATGACTAAAATGATATTGTTAAGAATTTCACCAATGCAATCAAAGTAAAGGAATTTTTTGCAGAGCCTGATCTTTTTGATGATATGTTCCAAGAAAGAAATTCATTCAAAGAAGTTTTGAATTCAGCCCGAGCACAGCTATCCCCATCAGACTTCCAGCAATTCAAACTTTACAGAGAAAGGAGACTAATTCCTGTTCCTTTGGATAATCTACGCTTAGAGCCCGCAAAGGAGCAAACTCCTAGTGTTAGTCTTAACGGCAGTTCAAGTACAAGTAAATCCAAATCAAAATCTGACAGAGATTCTGAACTCTCCAATAAGTCCGAAGAAAAGGAAGATAAAACGGAAGAATCCATTAAAGATTCTGCACAATCAAATGAACTTGATCAACAGCAAATTCTGACTCCTCAACAGACAATTCCTCCTCCAACCAGTGTACAGCAACAGCTAGTCACCATTGAGTTAGATAAAGAATGGGAAACCTTTAATCAATTGATTAATATAGAAGGACAGAATGTACAGACCCCTGTCCAGACAATCAAAGTTTTGAACGCAGGAACAAGCAGCAAAGCCGCAGCAACAGAACACATACCAATCACACCCTCCTCTAAAATCGTACTTAATGTAGAGGACATCCCTCCTCTGGATGTATTTTATAGCCCAAAATACAAAGCAGTAGTTAAAAGACAAAGGAAAAAGAGAAAAATAGAAGTTGCAATTGCTACTGAACCAGAACAAGTAGATGTTTTATGGAAAGATCCCGCCACAGAGCCTACTCGTAATCTCACTAAGTTATCTCAAATAACAGGAGCTTATGCTTCTGCAACCATTGATAAAGCAGTTGAGATACAACTTTTGTTGGATGAAAAAGAAGAACAGGTAAAAGCTCTGCAACAACAATTGCAACAGGTACAGGCCAATAAGGAAGCACAATTAAAACTTGAAGAGTTGCAACAACAACTTCAAGAAATCCAAGAACAACATAAGGATGATCCTAAGCTTCCAGAATTCATTTCAGAAACCATCTCTTTGAACAATCAACTACTGCAACAAGAAGAAGTTTTCTGCCAAAAAATATTGCAATGGAATTCTTTGTGCCAAGAAAGTGATAAAATCACAAGTAATGTCGTAGATATACGAAATGATTATGATTTGATTAATGAAAAGATCAATGATTATTTAGCATGGTAAAAGACAGAAGAAGGCAGAAAAGCTGGTGCACCCATCATTAATGAAAACCACAAAGAAATACTGTTCAATAATTGTGATGCACAAATCAAAAGAGCAGAAAGGGCAGCAGAGGAGGCATCTACAGCGGCAAACACTCTCACTGATTGTGTAAATGACAATTTACACAAAGCTAACTTGATTTCTGAAACTGTTCCAGGTTATCTCCCATAGGCAAATAAATTGCAAACAGAATGGAGGCGAAAGGCAGAAGAAAGAGAAAAATCCATCCAAGGGCTAACAAGATTGAATTGGGACGCATACTGGGCATACTTAGTAAAGCCACACAGTCAGCATAGCACGCTCAATTGTATCATCAATGCTACAGAGAAGATTGCTCCTACGCTTGCCGACTCTGTCTTCTCAGGACAATTGAATTCAGAAGTCGGTCAACTGCATCTTCTCAAAAACATGCTAGATGCCTGCAAGATCAAAGATCAAGCTCATAGTTAGATAGATTTAATTTTAATTTCACTGTATTTTAGCCTAGGAAAAGGACGGTCATTGAACCGAATCCTTAATTTTTGTAATAAACTATTTTTAGAGTTAGTTAAGTAGTATTTAAACCCCTCTCATGCATTTAGAGAGGGGTCCTGGATCTTAATATTTTTGGACTTGGAGATTGCATTTCTGTACTCCATTGTCTTATATATTTTGAAAAGGATCACATCTGGTGATTTTCATGCGGAATTATCTTTGAAGTGTTGCATTTTTGTACCTTGGAATTTGGTTTTGCATTATAGTTATTGGATAGAGTATCAGATTGCATTTGAAGTCATCAAGATGAGCAAGGTATTTCTATCTGTTTACTGTTGATCTCTTTTGTTTTATGATATTCGTTTTAAAATTTCTATCATTTATATGTATATTGGTTTTCACAACGCTTCCTTTTATATATCATTTCTGAGTATAATTGAAACGTTATTTTTCATAGTTACATGTAAATGGTATATAATGATGAATGCAATATGTTTATATAACTCTGTTTAATTTCTTAAACAGAGTTATCTTTATTTGTTTCTGCACATTTCAATTTGATTAATAATACATTTTCATGGTTATTGTTGAATTGGAACAATCTTAAGTTGTATTCACATATAATTACCCGGGTTAGTGTTAGAATTTCTTTATCAGTATTTAGTTTAAATTAGATAGTTTTATTTCAGTTAATTTAGTCCCATTTCCACCCATCCAATCCAATCCATTTAGTTATAAGGAAACTGGTCCTTTAAATCCAGTCGGAGCCACCATACCAAATGGAAAAGGAGTTGTCCTAAGGTCCCGACCGGGTGGTTATCCCCGATGTTTGAAGCAGAGATTTTCTAGGCTTCAACAGTGCCCTACCTGGTTTGCAGCCAATGTGTCCAACAATGTTTTTAGTGGCCTTTTAAAAATTGTTGTTCAAGTTGTCAAAAAAAAAATTTCTTTGCCTCAAGCTATCACTAAAATGGGAGTGCATCAGTTAGGGGTTGCACTCCCGAGCCTCTACTAGGGTAATAATGGAATCTATTATGATATTTCAAGTGATCTCTTCTAGAGTCTCCACCTCAACGATTTGTAGCATGAATTTTCCCACTTTAACGATCACTGATTAGCCAGTGGAGGAACCCTGGCTTGATTCCCACCAAATCGATAAACATCTGGAGAGCCTGTTGGGCCATGGCCACCTTATTCCTATTGAGTGCCTCGATGTCATGGGAGGGATTAGGTCCTAGAATCTCTCAAGGTCTTGGGGGGTGTAATATTCCAAATTAGGAAAAACAGGAATATAGAACATTAAACTAGAAAAATGTAGTAAAATATCAACACATCAGTAGGAGCATATCATAAAGCCATTTTATTACACATTATAGCAGAAAAATGAGTAGAAGATCTTGAGGAGGAGACTCAAGCTAGTCCAAACAAGCCTCAAATGACCCGGCACATACAATATGAAATTCTACTGCTACATAAAATGTCAGAGGGCATATGACTGCATAGTCCTATAGAGAATAACTGTAGGGCAAAATTGAAAAATACAAATAACTACTGATATAATGCTTAAGAAATGTCGAGATCAAAGAGTTAGGCTTTCTAGCACCAATCCAAGTCAACCTAGAAGGCGTTTCCGGAAATACACCATATGAATTTGCAGTTATAAGGATGAATAATACACTAAAACTAGGTGACTGATATGATATAAAAATGGCTGAAAATCCTCTCGATAGATCCTCCGAATGAAGGGTTTCTCCCCTCATTGGAAAACAAACTCACAAACTTGGGCACTAAGCCCTCCACTGCTACTACCCTACAAAATAATGAAATTTATGAAGGATACTGCACTGTTGAAGATGGCTAAATCTTGGCTTGATGTCGGATGATGGAAATGAAGCTCAAGGAACCTCCCAATAGGTCCTCCGGATGAAAGGCTGCTCCCCTCATTGGAAAAAAATCCCACAAACTTGGGTACTTGACCCTTCATTGCAACTGCCATGCAAAATAACACAATTCCTGAAGGAGTATGTGCTAATGATGAAGGGTGAAGCCTGGTATAATGCCGAATAGTGGAATGAAGCTCAAAGGAGCCTCTCCTGAGTGGGCACTCGAAGTCCCTCGAGGATGAGGGTGGGATTTCTGCCTAGAAACACCCTTGTGCTAAACAGCATAGTAGATTCTGCTAAATAGCTGAAGCATGTAGAAATTCATAAAATACCAAGACATAAAAAATATTCATAATGCCTTCTATGACTGCCATCCCATTCCTTATATGCTTTGTGAGCCTCCTCACCATTGGTCCCACTCATTAAAAATGCTACTCTCATGGAGACTCCCTCCCACTAAGATTGTGTTGTCCTCCAATAACTCTCCACTACCTCCATAAAAACGCTGTTGATTTGGTCAAACTTTACCCCATCCACATGCTTTAACCTCTATTCACACCTAAGACTGCTTTATTCAACTGATAAGATGATCCAAATTCACATTAGAAGTGGTTTTATTCTTACTAAGGAGATTTATGGGTCTCCCTACCTTCTTATTCATCTAACTTAATGCCAAAAGAAAAAATTAATATTCTAGCTAGTTGAAAGCTAATTAGGAATATTATAGTCCTCCCCTCCCAAATGTTTCCTGTCCTCAAGAAACTGCAAGGATGGTGTAATATTCCTATATTAGCATGCAACTAATAGGAATATTGATTTTTTATTCTTGCACATAGTAGATGAATAAATGGGGGAAAGAAACCCATACTTAAATTAAACTGTCATAAAAACCATCTTGGTGTGAAAGAGATCATTCTACTAGCTGGATTTAACACCATCATGTGTGAACAAGGACAATTGGATGTGCACAAAATCAAGTTTGAGCAAGTCAACACCATTCATGGAGAAGAGTTGAGCATCAATGCAAATAGCTCAATATGAACAAGGATCAATTTAAAAAAACATACGAGAGCTAGCTTGAAGACACTTGGGTGTGAGAAGGGGTGAAGCAAGTTGAAGAGGTCAACCTTGACCAAATCAAACAATGTGGTTTTGGAGGTGTGGCCTTGATGGAGATACAACACATTTTTTGAGGGAGATTGATCATGTGATGTGGAAACACTAATGGGTGGGACCCAAAGGTGAGGAGGCTCACATAGCTTATAATAAGGAGGCTGGCAGCCATTTGAGGTTAGCTTGATGATTATGCATTTGATGGTCTGTACGATTTTTTGCATTCTCTTGTTGTTTAGCAGAGCTACAGTGCTGTTTAGCACAAGGCATTCCTGTTTAGGAATTTCTTCTCCTACCTTGACAGGCCTCTTGGAAGAGTATTGTACTTCAGTTTTTCATATTCAAGCTTGAGGCAAAGCATCCTCCTTCAGCTATATCATTATTTCTGTAGAGTATAACGTCGTGTTGTATGGTGTTGTAGTGGAAGAACCACAACACCACTTCCAGAGCTTGTATTTTAGAGAAGGAAGCCTTTCTTTCTCTGGGAGATCAATGAGGGAATATTTGAGCTGATTTCTAGATCTTGGCATGTGGCCAATGTAATTTTCATCTCCTATAGCGCAGTCCCTTGCATGAACTACGTCATTTCTCTCTGTGTTGCAGTAGCAGGGTCAAGATCCTTGATCTTGAGCTTGTTCCTTGGGGAAAGGGCCAACCCTTCTCTCGGAAGGATTGTATAAAAAATATTCTTCTATTTCTTGTATTATTAATCTATCTATTTACAGAGCTGCAGTATAAATGTGCTATTTTAGATCTAGATCTACATATCTACTCTTGTATACTCATTCTCTCAAGAAACCCTTACCGGGTTATCTTCACATTGTGTAAAAGAGGCTATATCTCATTTTTCTCTGAGTTTGGGCTAAATAAATTCCATATCTATTTATTATAACATATTGCTACAAAAACCCTCTCATGATTATGCTGTATTTTCTCCAGTCATTTCTGCATTACATAAGTCATGGGATTTGGGCATTTTTAAGCCATTTTTGAACCGAGAGATCTGTTTAACTTGGATAGAGTGATTTGTTTTTGATCCCATTATATATGTGAGATGTATACTATATAAACTGAGGGATCCAAGTCCCATTTCTCACAGTTATAGCGTAATTCTCTGTAAATAATGTTTTTATGCCCTATATTGTTGCATTTCCTCACTTTAGAACGAGTTCATAGGAAATATTCTTGTTGCTGAGAATTCATTTTATGGTTAGATTTTCCTTTCACATCTTATGAGCTGATTTACACTGCAATTGTGTTTAAGTATTGCTGCATTCCATTTTTGGGATATTGCAGTGGTTTTAGAGCATAGTCTTGGCTTAGCCTGTGAGTTTCACCCATTATGCTATAATAAGAAAAAGAGAAGAAGTAGATCACAATGATGGAAATACTGAGCTTGATCTCATCACTTTTTAGATCTAGGAAGAACCTCTCCAAGGAGGTTAAGCAGAAGAAATGCAAGGAAACTCCTAGAGGGTTTCAAGAAGAGGAAGGGCCATGCACTTCCTATTCTCAAAGAGGAGAAGACATGAAGCATGAAGAACACTTGGAATATGAAATTATAAGTGAATAAATTGTTGAGTACAAATATCAACCTAGAGCCTTCAAGGGGACTCTAGCCTTCCCATAGTTCATTACCCTAGAGGAAGAAAGGAGACCTTGCAACAAAAGAAGAATGAAGGGCAATAGGTTTCTATTGTGTACTTTTGATGGATCATCTTCAGCAAGGGATTGGGAAAGAAGACTTGATGCATTCATCCTACTACATCCAGTGGTATAAAGAGAAGTAGTAGATATTGCAACGCTGCACATGGAGGGCAAGGCAAGCACTTGGTGGTTAAGTCACATAAGTCATGCAAAAGTATCTACTTTTGTGGATTTCACTCAGAGGGTGATCAAGATATTTGATGAAGAAAAATCAGAGAGGGAGGAACCCTCACCACCACTTGAGGAGACTTGTATCAGTGCTGTCACAACCTTGGAGGAGCAGCCTTCAACATCAGTAGTTGAGGGAGCCAACATAGTAGAAGAAGGAACTCTTGCAGCCATACAAGGTGTTCCCAAAGCCCATTAAGGTGTGATTGAATTTCCACTTTCTATTATTGCAGAAAACATTTTAGAGGATTGTGGAAATCTACTGTTGCATGACCCAGGATCATCACTTACTGCTAATATAAAGCAACAAAGTTGCACTACATTTTCCAAGAGTAGCAGTGAAGAAAGAAGGACCCATTCCTCATGGGAGCATTCAAATGTTAGCTACATTCAGGAAGCAATGGAGGAAGAAATGACAAAGGGTAGACATCTTGAGATGAGAAAATTTTTCTCTTCTCTAGATGACACTTTCTCAATGAGCATGCCACAACTCAAAGAGAGACTTCTACTTGCAGAAGATCCAAGATCCCATTGGTTTTGGAAGGCCATGCATGAGGAGAAGGTCTCATTAAGATATCCCATTGGAGGTGCACTTCAAAATTTCATGAAGTGAAAAGTTCTTCAAAGGTTTGAGGAGGGTGGTGTCCTGCAATGGGAGGATACCAAGTATTTGCAGAATGAGATACATCACCCACATTGGGATGAGTGCATGATAGCATGGAGCAAGGGGTTTCCAAACCACTTGCAGATCTATGATACATGTCATCAAGAAGCATGGCTGCGCTGGTTGCTTTTGGGTGAGTATGGTTACTACCCAAATATTCATATTTTCTTGTCTCATGCCTTACGTCTCAATGATAGGATGCATAAAAATAATGCATGGTTTCTTTGGTTGTTAAGGAGAGAGTTTGGACATCACATGCTAAATGTTATGTCCATGAATTTACTCTTGTTTGAGGTATGTCTCATGTATTTACATATCTTTCTGATTGAGATGCATCTCATGTATGTACCTTGGTTTGGGAGGAAGGATAACTCCCACATGATGTGGCATAAGGGAGCTTGTTTATACCATGTGGATGATACATCTCACATGTCCATTATTGTATTTTTTCTCCATGATTTGCATTTTGATAATGCAAGAAGGCAGCAAGAGTCCTTGTTTCTATGGTTACTATTGGGAGAGTATGGGATGAAATTTCTCCATACTCATCATGATATTTCAGGAGGAATGTATGGCACATTCAAGGTCAAAGAGGCTACCCTTCAACATTGAAGGATAAGAAGGGGCTTCCACTTAGGAAGAATATTTCCCCACATAGCAGCATGATAGTGGATAACTTTGACATGTGGAATGTCAAGGAAAGGGATCATAGAGTGACAAGAGCCTTATCACTAGGGCCAACAACGCTGTCACTTGGGAGTATGTTTCTATTGATGGAGTGTTCCAAGGGGAGCATGCATCCTCTCTTGTTGCAGTTTTTTATGAAAATATTCGCATGGGAGGACTCATCCATGGACATCACTTTCAACCTACTCTTTATGCATGGTAAGAAATATATTTATGTACTTATTGATTATTTCATTGAGTATGTACGTTTTCTCACCATGTATGTACAATGCATTTCTCCATAAGAGGGCAAGATTACTTATGGGCTTCTTGATAGAACCAACCTCTATGATGGAGATAACCCTTCTCTACATGAATTTGGACAAGTGTGTTGTCATTTTCATTGTACTAAACTGGTTTATCACGCTATTTACCACCTCATGGTAGATGTGAAAACATGCACAATTTTCATCTTGTTGAGAGACCACTTGCCACATGATGATCTAAAGCAGCAGTTGGGAAGACTATGTTGTATTCACTTGATAAACAATTGGTATCATCTAAACTTACATATAACCTTCAACATTTTTTTAATTTGGATGCCAAATGGTGATGATGTGCCATTCATTTTGAATGGGATGATTTGGGCTAGCATGATTCATGACATGGGAGAAAGGATCTTTGGAGATCTAATCTTCTTCTTGCCACTTGAGGGCAACCTTATTACAGCCCAAGATCAGCATATGCTCTACACTTATCATAAGTGGAGAGTAGGACAACATGGGGTAGGCCATTTTGTCTACCATGTTCAGTTAGTCAGCCCACCTACATTGCAGGAGCCAATGGTGGAGGAGATCCTTTATGAGTTGCCATATTGGAGGGTGACTCATCTTGTATGGGTGATAGCTTGGGGATGTGTTATATTCTTTCCACGACTAGCCCCATGCACTGTACATTGCGTCGGGCGCAGCAGGGGGGTCACAGGGGGGGTGGTGCCCCCCCTTGTCGGGGTCTAGGCAACGCCCGGACGAATTTTGTTTTTGGTGGGCAGACCCACCCATAGGTGGACCCACCCATGTTTTGTGCATGAGTTTGCACATGGTTTTGGGGTATGATGGTTTTCGGCCCCTGGTGTTTTGTAGATCCAATCAGGGGAACTACGGTTATGTTCTAATCCAAGGTTAATGGATTGGGGTTTATGTATTCTTCGACATGTATATATATGTGTTGTAACACTAAAAGGAATATAATGCAAAATTAAGCTGGTCATCCCGATTTGAGATCCAGGGGAAAATCTCTGTGTTTATCTGTTTTATGTTTTATGCTCTCGCTATTGTTTATTTTCTATTATAACATTCGTGTGTAGATAATTTCTGTTCAAGGTTAAAAATTACATCTGGTATCATAACTGTTTCGGCTTCAAGGGGATGCCTTTGCTGCTGAGGGTTTTTTGCTCAGGCCTGAGGTAGACCCTGTTTAGTGGGAGATCTGTGAGATCGATTCTTGCAGTGAAAGAAGATGGCGAGTGGCGGAAAGATAGAGATCGAGAAATTTAATGGTCAGAGTTTTGAGTTGTGGAAGCTCAAGATGGAGGATCTGCTGGTGGATAAAGATCAGTGGATCGTGGTAGATCTAGGTACTAAACCAACGAAAATGTCAGATGAAGATTGGAAGAAACTAGATTGGAAGGCTAAGAGCACAATACGGTTGTGTGTATCAGATTCAGTATTTTTGAATGTATCTGGAAAAGCTACGACGAAGAATTTGTGGGAAAAACTTGGGACTTTGTACCAATATAAGTCTCTGGTGAATAAGCTATTCCTGCGGAAAAAGCTGTATAACCTGAGGATGAAGGATGGAGACTTGGTGACAGAGCATCTGAATGCCTTCAATACTTTGGTAAGTCAGCTGTCATCTGTTGATATTAAAATCTCATATGAAGATAAGTGCATCAGTTTGTTGTGTTCTCTACCAAACTCGTGGGATAGTTTGGTTATTGCAATAGGTAGAAATACAACTACCTTAAATTTTGATGACATTGTCTCAACCTTGTTGTTGGAGGAAATGAGACGGAGAAATATGAGGGCCAGAATGGAGATGCCTTATATGTATGAGGAAGGTCCCAAAACATAAACAAGAATAAGGTTTCAAGTGGGAGATCTAAATCTAGAGGGAGATATAATTCTCCTAGAAAGTTTGTAAAGGTGTGCTGGAAATGCGGAAAGGAAGGACACTACAAAAAGGAATGCAGATCTAAAGCTCCTGAGAAAGGAAAGGAATCTGATGATGATCCTTCTGGAGAGGCAAAAACCACCTCGGATGAAGGTGGGGATGTGTATTTGGCTTCTTCTTCAAATACACATGTAGATCATGAGTCATGGTTGATTGACTCAGGTGCATCCTTTCACTTCACTCCCCATAGGGAGTGGTTCTACGAGTATGAGAAATATGATGGTGGTGATGTCTTCCTATGGGATGATAGGAAGGCCAGAATCGTCGGACGTGGAAAGGTCAAGCTGAAGCTGCAAGGTGGGAGGATTAGAACACTTCCTGGTGTTCTGCATATTCCTGCATTGGCCAGAAATCTGATTTCTGTAAGCAAGATGGATGATGCAAGTGTAAAAACAGTGTTCGAGAAAGATGCCTGCAAGATGGTTCGGGGAGCACTGGTATTAATGCAGGGAGTTCGGACTGGAACTCTGTACAAGCTACAAGGTAGCACTGTTATTGATGGGTGTAACAGTTCTATGGTTCTTGAAAGTGGAGCGGAAAGCCTGGCTGTCTCTGGAGAAAAGACCATGCTATGGCATCAAAGGCTTGGACATATTGGAGAGAAGGGCCTTCAGATACTGCATAGAAATGGTATGGTATAAGGTATGTCTAATTTCTCTCTGGATTTCGATTTCTGTGAACATTGTGTATATGGGAAGCAGAATCGGGTGAGTTTTCCTTCTGGTGCTAAGAGGGCGAACAAGATATTAGAACTTGTGCACAGTGATGTGTTTGGGCCTGTGTCAGTTCCATCACTGGGAAAGTCCGTGTACTATGTTTCATTCATAGATGACTTCTCAAGGAATACATGGATATATTTCTTGAGGAAGAAATCTGAAGTCTTTGACAAATTTAAAGAATTTAAGGCTCTAGTGGAAAACTAGACAGAGAAGAAGATAAAGGCGCTGAGGACAGATAATGGTGGGGAGTTCTGCAAGAAGGAATTTGAAGAGTTCTGTAAGAAGTGTGGTATAGCACGGCAGAAGAATACTCTATACACACCTCAGAAAAATGGAGTTGCAGAAAGAATGAACAGAACGCTGATGGAAAAGGCAAGAAGCATGCTCAGTGGTACCGGGTTAGGACAAGAATTCTAGGCAGAGGCAATGGAGACTGCATGTTACTTAGTTAACAAATCACCTTCATCAGCGTTGGAGGATAAGACTCCACATGAGGTATGGACTGGTAAGAAACCCTCTCTTTCACATCTAAGGGTATTTGGATGTGATGCATATGTACATGTTCCAAAGGAGAAAAGGACCAAGTTGGATAATAAATATGAAAGGTGCATCTTTATTGGGTATAGGGATGGTTTAAAGGGTTACAAGCTTTGGAATCCAGAAACAAGGAAGGTTGTGTACAGTCGAGATGTGGTGTTTAGAGAAGTGAAAGATGTTTTTAAACATGAAGTCCTACCAAAGGAACCCGAGAAGATAGAGTTTGAGCTAAAGGAGGATGAATCAGACTCTACAACAGAAGAAGACTCAGAAGAGGAAGAGCCACAAACTCCAGCTGTGAGAAGATCAGTTCGGGAAAGAAGGCAACCAGAAAGGTATAGTCCATCTGCTTTCTGTTCAAGTTTTTCCTTAACTATAACTGATGATGATCCCAGAACTGTCAGGGAGGCAGTAGATTCAGAGGATGGAAAACTCTGGAAGGAGGCCATGGTTGATGAAATGGCATCCTTGCACAAAAACGATGCATGGGATCCGGTGGAGTTGCCGGCTGGAAGGAAGCCCATTGGGAGCAAATGGGTGTTTAAGAAGAAGATGAATGTAGAAGGCAAGGTGGAGAAATACAAAGCTCGGTTGGTAGCGAAAGGTTATTCCCAGGTGCCGTGAATTGATTTTGGTGATATTTTTTCTCCTGTTGCCAAAGTTACTTCTATTAGATTACTTTTATCTGTTGCTGCTGCATTTGATTTTGAGATAGAACAGATGGATGTGAAGACAACATTTCTTCACTGGGATCTAGAAGAGGAGATCTACATGAAGCAACTTGAAGGCTTTATGGTGAAGGGTAAGAAAGAATGGGTATGCAGGTTGAAGAAGTCTCTGTATGGGTTAAAACAGTCACCAAGGATGTGGTATCAGAAATTTGATACCTATATACGGGGACTTGGCTTCACCAGAAGCAAGGAGGATCACCGTGTTTATTTTAAATTAATTGGTGACCGTGTTATTTATTTGGTCTTGTATGTGGATGATATGTTGTTGATTGGAAATGACAAAGAAATTATCCAAGATTTGAAGACACAATTGTTCTCCAAATTCGACATGAAGGATCTTGGTGCTGCAAACTATATTTTGGGCATGGAAATTAAGAGAGATCGGGCAAAGAGGAAGCTCTGGTTAAACCATAGGAAGTATGTCGAGACTATATTGCAGAGGTTCAATATGCAGGATAGTAAACCGGTGAATGTTCCTATTCCTATAGGTGTAAAGTTGTCTGCTGAACAGTGTCCCAAGACACAAGAAGAAGAGGAGTATATGTCCCGTGTTCCATATGCAAGTGCAGTGGGTAGCCTGATGTATGAAATGGTCTGTACTAGACCAGACATTGCACATGCAGTGGGAGTATTGAGCAGGTTTATGTCAAACCCAGGGAAGGAGCATTGGACAGCAGTGAAGCGGGTTTTCAGATATTTACGTGGCACTAGTGATTATGGCTTGTGCTACCAGGGAAGACCAGGATTGGAAAGAATGTTGGACATTCGTGGTTTTGTTGATGCAGACTAGGCTAGAGATCTAGACCAAAGAAGATCTACAAGTGGGTATGTGTTTAGCCTATTTGGAGGCGCAGTCAGTTGGATGAGTAAAAGACAGTCTGTAGTGGCTCTTTCAACTACAGAGGCAAAATACATAGCAGCCCCTCATGCAAGCAAGGAAGCAATTTGGTTGCAGAGATTGTGTTCAAGTATGGGGTTGGTACAGCAAGCTATAAGGATAGATTGTGATAGCCAAAGTGCAATTTTCTTGGCTAAGAACCCTGCTTATCATTCAAAGACAAAGCACAATGATGTTAAATATCACTTTGTTAGAGAGATGGTTGAGAATAAAAGGGTTTTGTTGGTAAAGGTGGACACTTTGAAGAATGTTGCAGATGCATTGAAAAATTCTGTGAGCACTCAAAAGTTCTCTTGGTGTAGAGAAACAATGGGCATTGAAGAATTGGCCCAATGACTAAGCTCTCCTGTGGCCCCCTGTGGAAAGAAAACAATAAGTGGGAGAATATTGGGTATGTGTTATATTCTTTCCAAGATTAGCCCCACGCATTGTACGTTGCATAGGGCGCAGCATGGGGGTCACAGGGGGGGCGGCAGCCCCCCCTGTCAGGGTCCAGGGCAGCACCTCGGCAAAATTTTTTTGGTGTGCGGACCCACTCATAGGCGGACCCACCCATGTTTGTGCATGAGTTTTCACATGGTTTTGGGGTATGATGGTTTTCAGCCCCTGGTATTTTGTAGATCCTGTCAAGGGAACTACGGTTATGTTCTAATCTAGGGTTAATGGATTGGGGTTTATGTATGCTTCGACATGTATATATATGTGTTGTAACAATAAAAGGAATATAATGAAAAATCAAGCTGGTCGTCCCGATTTGGGATCCAGGGGAAAATATCTGTGTTTATCTGTTTTATGTTTTATGCTCTCGCTATTGTTTATTTTTTTTTATAAGATTTGTGTGTAGATAATTTCTGTTCAGGGTTAAAACCTACAGGATGGAGGTTTTACATGGGAATGATATTTCCCAACACATTTTAGACTCCATGTCTTGGGAGGACCTCTAGACAACACATAGTTTCCTCCTTGAGTATTTCACCTTTTCATGATGATGGCTATTTGGGATGCTCACGAAATGCTAGCTTGCATGCTTGGGAGGGGCACTATGGAGATGCATTGTTGAGACATAATCATATTCCTTGGAGATGTTCATCATATGAGGATGCTACAGGAGGAGGACAGGAAACTCTTTAGTTCTATCCTTGCAGTTGCTTGAGGACAAGCAACATTTGGGAGGGGAGGACTGTAATATTCCTATAATAGCTTGCAGCTAATAGGAATATTGATTTTTGATTCTTGAACCTAGTAGATGAATAAATGGGGGAAAGAAACCCATAATTAACTTAAACTAACATAAAATCCCTCTTGGTGTGAAAGGGGATCATTCTAGTAGCTGGATTTGACACCATCATGTGTGAACAAGGACAATTGGATGTGGACAAAGTCAAGTTTGACCAAGTCAACACCATTCATGGAGAAGAGTGGAGTATCAATGCAAATAGCTCAATATGAACAAGGATTAGTTTAAACAAACATATGAGATCTAGCTTGAAGAAACTTGGGTGTGAAAAGGGGTGAATAATGTTGAAGAGGTCAACCTTGACCAAATCAAACAACGTGGTTTTGGAGGTGTGGCCTTGATGGAGATACATTGCAGTTTTGGAGGGAGATTGATCATGTGATGTGGAAACCCTAATGGGTGGGACCCAAAGGTGAGGAGGCTCACATAGCTTATAAGGAAGAGGATGAAAACCATTTGAGGTTAGCTTGATGATTATGGATTTGATGGTTTGTATAACTTTTTGCATTCTCTTGCTGTTTAGCAGAGCTTCAGTGTTGTTTAGCACAAGGCATTTCCGTTTAGGAATTCCTTCTCCTACCTTGAGAGGCCTCTTGGAGGAGTATTTTACTTCAGTTTTCCACAGTCAAGCTTCAGTCTAAGCATCCTCCTTCAGCTACAATGTTATTTCTGCAGAGTATAACGTTGTGTTGCAGGGTGTTGTCGTGGAAGAACCACAACACCACTTCCAGAGCTTGTATTTCAGAGGAGGAAGCATTTCTTTCTCTGGGAGATTAGTGAGGGAGTCTTTGAGCTGATTTTCAGATCTTGACATTTGGCCAATGTAATTTTCATCTCCTACAGCACAGTCCCTTGCAGGAACTGCGTCATTTCTCTCTGTGTTGCAGTAGCAGGGTCAAGACCCTTGATCTTGAGCTTGTTCCTTGGGGAAAGGGCCAACCCTTCTCCCCGAAGGATTGCATAAAACATCTTCTTCTATTTATTGTATTATTCAACTATCTGTTTACAGATTTGCAGTATAACTGCGTTGTTTTAGATCTAGATCTACAGATCTACTCTTGTATGCTCATTCTCTCAAAAAACCCTTACCGAGTTATCTTCACGTTGTGTAAAAGAGGCCAAATCTCTATTTTTCTCTGAGTTTCAGCTAAATAAACTCCATATATATTGTTTATAACATATTTCTGTAGAAAAACTCTCATAATTACGCTGTATTTTCTCCAGTCATTTCTTCATTCCATTAGTCATGGGATTTGGGCATTTTTAAGCCATTTTTGAATCGGGAGATCTGTTTAACTTGGCTATAGTGATTTTTTTTTTGAGCCCATTCTATATTTGAGATGTATACTATATAAATTAAGGGATACAAGTCCCATTTCTCATATTTATAGTGTAATTCTCTGTAAATAACATTTTTATGCCCTATATTGTTGCATTTCCTCACTTTGGAATGAGTTCATAGGACATATTTTTGTTGTGGAGCATTTATTTGATGGTTATATGTTCCTTTCAAATCTTATGAGCTGATTCGCACTGCAATTGTGTTCAATTATTGTTGCATTCCCTTTTGGGAATATTACAGATGGATGTTGCAACACCTCCTCTCCTTTCCCCTGTGGCATCCTCATTTGATAAATTCTTCCACTGAATTAGATGTCCTTCAATCAACCTGTCCCTCAAATGCCCCTACCACGTGCCCAATTTAGCCTTTGGTGATAAAACCAAATGGCTCACATTATACATCATAAAGAAGTGGGAGATCCACGGTGGAAACTGCCTATTGTCTAATGGCGTTATTAAGGCATGGGGCATAAAAAATGTTAGATTTCTCACTCCTAATGAGAAGCTCCAACCCATGTGATACTGCTCTAACAAGATGGATCACCCTGTGTGGCCCATAGAAAAACTCCTCAATCTCCTTCTTCAGCAATATGAATGGTCTATATGGCTAAAAGTGGAGATAGACCATAGTGTCCACCCTACGCTGTCTCTCTTCCCATCCATAATCTATGTAGAACTCATGTTGATCTCAGGTTGTAGCAATGTTGTCCTCAAGAGATTGAAATACATCTTGAATCTCTAGGATCCAATATTTGTTCCTAAGAACCTTGCTTAGCCCAACCATTCTAACAACAATGACTAAAACATCATCAACATATGGAATAAAAAATAGAGATACACTGACTTCTATATGAAATACTAGATGTTAACAATAGTCCCTCAAGTGGAACCAGTGTATTTTTTCTCCTTGCTGCCTCGGAACACATTGTGGTAAGTAGCTTCCTAGCCACTTGCTTGCGATCCCTATCTTCTCATCTGCCTACGGGTAGTAACTGATGTTTGGTGTCAAATGAGTACACCCAAAACAAGGCAACATATGCTCAAAAAATTCTAGGAAGTGGCCATCCCCATCACTGATTGTGGCTCCAAGAAGACCATGAAGTCCAAACAGAGGCTTGCCCTCATGTGGAGCAATGCACTATACATGAATGGAAAATTAATGCAAATACTTTGTTAGTTTATCAATAATTGCAAAGACACAACCCATACCATGTATTATGGGCAAGATAGTGGTGAGGTCCATAAATGAGCTCTCCCATCTCTCTACTAGAAAATTAAGTGGTTGTAACAACCTTGCATGATGGTTTTTTTCCTCCTTATTCTTCAAGAAATCTGCACATTTCCTGATATGCCGAAGAACATCCTCCTTGAGACCCTCCCATGAGAATCTCCGCCAAATGGCCTGATATGTCTTGATGAAATCTTGGTGACTGGAAAGGAGTGAATCATGTGTTACATGTAGAAGATTCTCCTTGAGCTTAGAATATCTAGTCAAGAAGATCTAATCCTGGTAATATATGACTCCATCCATCACTCTATATCTCTCGTCAGTCACATGAACATCAAAAACTTCACATGTGAAGTGGTTCTTGGAATAATCCACCAATATTTGGTACTCACAATCTGGATCCATCATCAACAATGATAGTGCTACTAGCCTTTGTGATAAGGCACCTGTCACTTCATTAATCCCCTCTTTGACATGCTCAAATCCAAAGCCACATGCCGGAATACTGGCACTCCACCTTTTCTGCCCTCCTTGCAGTTGTTTTTTCTCAAGAAAAGATTAAATTTTATGGTGGTCAATATTTTCTTGGAAGCTAGTGCTCCTCCAAAAATTCCCGTGTTTGGAAAATGAATGTATGAGTGACAACAACCCCTTACCATATATGGAAGGCTCCTTCCTATACGGAAGCATCTCCTGAATCTCAAAGGTTATGGAGTAGTCCCTGTATACTAGAATTGTGCCATCATCCACTCCTAAAATGGAAGGCTCCTTCCTATATGGAAGCATCTCCTGAATCGCAAAGGTTATGGAGTAGTCCCTGTATACTAGAATTGTGCCATCATCCACTCCTGAAACATCACCTGTCAGTGCAAGAAGCTTGGTTAGAGTTGGTGATACTGACACCAAAAAAATAGCCATCTCCTCCTTGAGCCGATGAAAGGCCCTTTGCGCCATGCTAGAATCACCCAAGGCTCCCTTCTTAGCTAGATCTATGAATGGTGAAAATTGTTGTGAGGACTCTTTAACCAAATCCCGGTCTGGGGGCCTCCCTGGTGGAATGCCTCCAAATAATATAACATCAAGGTTTAGATTAAACTACATATGTGAGTGGACTGATGTGTCCTTTCCTCCACTGCGCAAATCAGGCTCCATCTTATGTGCAGAGGTGTCCTGCGGTGGATAAGTTTGCATGCCCCTGATCATTTGATTCTTACCATTGTTCTTATCTACCGATTCCATCTGCAAAGTCTCCCAATTTGAGGTGACCTTCCCCAATGTAATCAACCACTACACACCCAATACCACATTGGTGTCTAGAATATCGAACACAAAGAAGTGATCTGTCAAAGTATATGTCCCAAGGCTACAGACACTTCTGGAACATACTTCATAAAATGCATGGTTCTAGCTCCTGGAACCAAAACTGAGAATCCCTCAAAATAATAAATGGGTATTGTTCTCCTCTGCACTAACTGAGCATCACTAAAATTGTTGCTAGCCCCACTATCAATCACCACTGATAACCACTTCCCCTGAATGGTACCTCAGAATTTCAAATTCAGATACCTGGGTACTCCCCGCAAGGATGCAAGGGCCCCTCCAATTGGAGAAAATTTCCCATCCCCAACCCTTAGTGGTGGTGGTCCTCCCCTTCTATCACAATGTTGTTGTCTCCTTCTAGCTCCTCTTTTTCCTCTTCCTCACTATCATAGAAGACCTCAATATAATCTGTCTTTCCTGTAGCACACCGATGCCCTGGTGCCCATGGTTCTTGGCATGTGAAGCAAAGCTTCCTCCTCCTAAAATCTCTTTGAACATCATCACTAAGAGGCCCTTTGTTCTGGTTCTCCTTTGGAGGAAGAACCTTCACATATTTCCCCTTTGAATGAAAGGTCAAATTTTTCTGAAAAGGAGCTCTTGCCCTTGGTAAAGCATCTTTTAGATCTCTAGCCCTCTCTATAGCATCTTGGAGTGTAGTTGGTTTAGTGGATTTCACCAATCCATGTAGAGGCTCTGATAGCCCATAAATGAACATGTAAACTCTGCTAGCTGTAGATAAATTTGGCACCACGATGGAAAGTTTTAGAAATTCAGAGATATAGGTCTTTGGATTACCTAACTGCTTGATCTTGGCTAGCTAAACAAAAGGTGCCTTCAGGTCTCTTCGATGAAATCTTTCTACTAACCTTCGGGTGAATTCTGAATATGCAGTCACATTGGCAAGCCGCAATGTAAAAAGACCATGAAACCATCAATCATGTTCCTCACCTTCAAGGTGCAGCGCTGCTATTTTAATGTCTTCAATCTCCAGTACTTGGTTCAAATAAAAATAGATGTCTAGTTTCTTCACCCAAGACTTGGCTGTACACTTGGATGACCCATCAAAAGTAGGCAGAAAAATATACCCATAGTACACTATAGATCATTTTTATGCATGTACCCTCAATTCCTATTGTTGTTATGGGGTCTCCTATTGTCCTTGATTTGAAAAAAATCCTGAAATCTCAGATTATCTTTGAATCTCTCAGATTGAGAGTCATAATCTAGAAAATAGTATTCATAAGCATCTTATTCTTGAGGTCCTCCACCTCCATTTCCTACTGCTAGGAATGTAGGCATAATGGAGCATTGGGAATCCTACTGCATTACTGGTTGCTCACCCCAGTGAGGTGAAGTGTCAGGTCTTTCTCCATGTAGAAACCTTCTTGGGGTCTCTTTATGCCTCTCCATTATCATCTCCTTAATTTCTCTAGAAATATCCTGCATGGTTTGGAGAAGAAGCTTTGGAAACTCCTTTTCATCCATTTATCCTGTTATTGGAGTCTTTCCTTTGTCTTCTTCATTGCTTGAATGATCAAGCCTTCTTCTTCTATTAATGTAACACTTCTTCCTTTCTGTGAGAGGCTCTTCTTCTTCTGATGACATAGATGTGATGTTTCACAGGCTGAGCCAAGATTATGCTCTGATACCACCATAATATTCCATATTAGGAAAAGAAGGAATATAGAACATTAAACTCAAAAAATGCAGTAAAATCTCAACACATCAATCGGAGCATATCATAGAGCCATTTTATTACACACTATAGTAGAAAAATGAGTACAAGATCTTGGGGAAAAAGACACTCAAGCTAGGCAAAACAATCCTCAAATGACCCAATACATAAATTATGAAATGATGCTGCTAGATAAAATGCCGGAGGACATATGACTGTGAAGTCCTATGGATAATAACTACAAGTTAAAACTGAAAATAAAAATAACTACTGATATAATGCTTAGAAAATATTAAGATCAAAGATCTAGACTTTCTAGCATCAATCCAAGACAACCCAGAAGGGGTTTTTAGAAATACACCATATGAATTTGTAGCCCGAAGGCTAAATAATGCACTGCAACTAGGTGACTGATGGGATGTGGATGATATGATATAAAAATGGCTAAAACTACTCTCGATATATCCTCCAGATGAAGGGATTCTACCCTCACTAGAAAACAAACTCGCAAACTTCGGCATTAAGCACTCCACTGCTACTGCCCTGCAAAATAACTCAGTTTCTAAAGGATACTACACTGTTGAAGATGGATGAAGTTTGACCTATTTCCGGATGGTGGAAATGAAGCTCAAGGAACCTCCCAATAGGTCCTCTAGATGAAATTCTTCTCGCCTCACTAGAAAACAAGCTCACAAACTTGGGTTCTTGACCCTCCACTGCAATTGCCCTGCAAAATAATGCAATTTCTAAAGGAGACTATGTTGTTGATGAAGGGTGAAGGTTCGCCTAATGCTAGATGGTGGAATGAAGCTCAAAGGAACCTCTCCCGAGTGGGCACTCAAATTCCCCCGAGGATGAGGGTGGGATTTCCACTCGGAAATAGCCTTGTGCTAAACATCACAATCAACTCCGTTAAACATCTGAAGTGTGCAGAAAGTCATAAAATACCAGGACATGAAAAATATTCAGAATTCTATCTATGGCTTCCACCCCCTTCCTTATATGATTTGTGAGCCTCCTCACCCTTGGTCCCACTCATTAAAGATACTACTCTCATGGAGACTACCTCCCACTAAGACTATGTCGTCCTCCAATAAATCTCGACTACCTCCATAACAATGCTATTGATTTGGTCAAACTTGACCCCATCCACATGCTTTAAACTCTATTCACACCTAAGAGTGCTTTATTCAACTGATAAGATGATCCATATTCACATTAGAAGTGGTTTTATTCCTACTAAAGAGATTTATGGGTCTCCTTACCCTCTTATTCATCTACCTTAATGACAAAAGCAAAAACTAATATTTGAACTAGCTGAAAAATAAATAGGAATATTACACGGGGTCTTGATGATCTGGAGGAAGTTGATCAAGGCCAAAGCATCAAGGGGATTCTCCTTGCATATGTTAAACAACACCTCGTCTGGACCACTCTACTCATTGTAGACGCTCATGAGGTGCATTATCAGGGGCCAACATATAAGAAGAGGGTTTTTATAAACCCCTCTGCAGGCATAAATCAATGTGAGTTTCCCACATAAATCCCGTTAATGTTTTTTCCCAACCAATTTGAAGTTCCTGCTTAAATCTCATTAAATTTTTATCCCAACCACTTTAATTTTCATATTCTTTGTTTTCAATTGGTTTTGGTTTTTTTGGGTTCATCGTGTAAGCCTAAAATATGGTATGGTCTTATTTTTTTCTCCACATAAAATGTGTTGGAGGGTGGCCAGAGGGAAACTCGTAAAAGTGCACCATTGATTTTAATTTAAATTAAGACTTATCATACACCATTGACTAAAGTAGGGAGCGAAGATTATGGAATTGAACCAATAATTTTAATTAAAATTTATAAATCATGTAATTAATTTAAATTTAAATTTTCATACACCATTGATTAAAGTTGGGAGGGGGGATTATGGTATTGAACCAGTAATTTTTAATGAAAATTTATAAATCATGTAAATATAAGTAAATTTTCTAAAATAATTAGTGGTAATTTATGCATATGGGTCATGGAATAGATGATGACGGGGTGTATTGTTAAGACACTCAGTGGTGTCAAAGTCACCAATTTGAAACTTTGATCTAGTCATGTTAAGGGCTACTGTGGCCCAACTCGGGTGTGATCCCCCGGTCATTTCAATGGCTTAGACACCCCTTGGTCTTGATTAATCAAGGAAAGGGTTAAGTGTGTAGTAATATAAAGACTCATAGAACTTATAAAACCAAAAAATATTAGTGGTGAATGATAAGGAAGTCCATTTCACCCTTTTATATATCTTTGTATTTTCAATAGACGATAATCCACCTTTTTATACTAAAAAATAAAAATATTCAATCAATTAAAAATCATTCTAGATGATGTTTTAAACTTAAAAGTGTTTTTAATTTTTATATTGCCAATTTTGTTTTGATATGATTATGAATGTTAGCTTTGCTGTGCTAATTTCAACCTCAGATATAAAATTTATTTTTCTGCTATTATGCATGATGTACAAGTTTCCTTGTTACTTATGTGTGTCACACAGGTAATTTAACTGAGTTTTTATGAGTGAATTCAAGAGCATAAAGTATGAATTTAAAACGTTGAACAACAAAAACATAATGAATAGAAAACCATCACAATTGATCCATTAAAACAAAGTTTTGATGAAGGAATTCACACCTCTTGTGCTACATCTCCTTGGTCCAACTTCCATGGCTTGGGCCACTATATTAGCTCGATAATGCAAAAATTGATGTTTACATGTATCAAATGCTCCTGAAACATACTCCAATGAGTTTAGAATGTAAAAATATATCAAAAATGACGTTATGACTCAATTTGGCCTTCAACTGATCTAGGCATAGCCTTCCTTCCTGGTGGCCTCGGGCTTCAAAATTCTTCAAAGTGAAAAAAAACACCTGTATAATCTGGTCAAAACAAGTTTTCCCTAGATTCCTCCTCCAAATTTGGAGAAGACTCGAGATAAGTCTAAAAATTTAGTGGTTCCACTGAATTGGTGGTGCCTCCTAAAAATCAACCAGATTAAGCATTGAGTTAATTAAGGCTAAGATGGGTTTAACGGTGTGATAAGCATGGTTAAATTATCCACTAAGCGCATTTTTACCAAACCAGATTAATTAGCAGTTAATTGTAGCTTAATGGTGTAATCCTGCATTTAACATAAGTCCGCCACACCGTTGGTTATGTGGAGTGGTCACATGAGGAGGAGGGCTGGCCCGCAGGCTGCCCCCCTCCCTTCTGCCACCAGAGAACAAAACACTATTTAAATATTAGTTGGAGCCTTAGGTTATTAAGATCCAATGGATAGAGCAGGTGGTAAGGCACTCAGATTATGTGGGGTAGGTCGTGGGTTCTACCCCGACCCCTGCACAATAATTATGGTCCACTCCACGTTATCCATTCCAAAGGTTACAACTTTGGTGTAATATATATATATATATATATATATATATATATATATATATTTGTGTGTGTGTCTGTGTGCGCGCACGCTCCTCATAAATGTTAATCCTTTGACTTTGGATACTAAAAATAATGAAAAATATATATCCAGAATTTGGATGCAGAATATATAAGGTTTGGATTAATAATAATAATAATAATAATAATAATAATAATTATATATATATATATATATATATATATATATATATATATATATATATATATATATCCAACCTTAATACATAAAAAAAATAATTCCAACACATAATAATTCATCAAGAACCCAAATTCAACCTTGGAGGACATTGGGAAATTTCACCTTCTCATATCCCAAACTGGAAAATCCTGTTGTCTGGGCTGCCATGTCATCAACCTGTCATTTTTCTACATTTTTTTTTTAACATTTGCTTGTTCTAAATGGCGATCAGCAGGCTATAACTTCTTCATCTAAAGTTGGTTTTTGACAAAATGAGTTGCATTGGATTCCTAGAAACGGGTCGGTCGTTGTTGCTCAGTTTCCAATCAATTTTGAGCACTTTAATTTTTGAGCCAAATACTGAGCCTCTGATCACTCCTCCCCACTAGAAGCCTTTTGGACCCCAAAATCTCTTGGATTATTGATCACGTGGATGAGGGGACTATTCCCTCACCCTTCCAGTCTTTATCCACTGAAAGTTTCCCAATTTCATCATTTGGAGCCTTTCACAAAAAGTCAAATTTTTCCTTGATTCGTGCGACCTTCTCTTGTTTTCATTGATACCGTCATGCAACAATTTTTCTAAATTTTCAGAGCAACAAGCTATTCTTGCAGAAACCATCTTGTTCCTACCTATTTTATTAATCAAAGGAAACTTAAAAACTATCTCAGCTTCCACACTGTCGCCATGGTGATTCTTAGCTACTTTTGCTTTGTACTTGCGTGGACTATTTACCAAGTATATTTTCCATTGCCATGTACCTTTTGGAAACCAATAATAAGAATGTTTGGAACCCATGCCTTCTTTTCCAGGCTACTTTGTTGCTTTCTCTTTGACCTTTTCACTCTCTTGCAACAACATCTTGTTTCCAACACTGCTCAACATTGATGTTGATTGTTGCAAATGTCTTACATCTTATTCACCTCCTTTCAAAGGTAAATTTTTAGAATCCTAAAACATATCATTACAAGCATATGCATATTTTTGAAAATTTGTATTCAAAACATCTCTTTATTTGATCATAAACATTGTCAAATTTTGACTTGCATTCATTATTATCTTCATTTCTCCTGCATGTATAAGAGACAAACTTGTCTTCTTCTTATGCGCTCTAACTATGTACTCAATACAATCTTTAAACAAGTGATACTTATTCTCATGGTGATGAAATACTTCTTTCCTATCATATAGATAAGGAATTCCCAATACAATACCTGATATCTCAAGCGGCACCACATCAAGTTCAACTTCATCAATAAAGTTTGAATTGATGGGGAACCTTAGTATGCACTTCCTTGTAACCTGCAAGTTTTCATTCTTGCATATCCAACCCAAAGGTTATGGTCTTGGATGTCTAATACTTTCAAGGTCTAAATTCTTAACCAAGTCTTCGGAAATCAAGTTAGCTTGTGACCCACTATCAAAAAGTGTATCAATCTTGGTATGTTTAGAGACAACTCTAATATGGAAAAGTTCTATTCTTTTATCTTCATCATGAGTAACATTTGAAAAATTTGAAGTACAAGTGCTTTCAATATGTTTACCTTTCAAACCCGTGGTTTTAATATTTTTCTCATCTCTTGAATTTGACCCTAAGTCATGTTCAAATATAGCAACAATTTTACCCTTTTCTTTGGCTTTCATTTAATTTGGCTTCAATTTTGGATGAAGTTGCCAACATTTGTCTTCATCATGGCCAGTATTTGAATATTTTTTTCATGTGATTTTTTCCTTCTCTCTTTTTACAGAGCTATTTCCTTTTCCTCGTCCATAAAAGTTTCCCTTTCCTTTACCCACACTTTCAATTTTCTCATCTATGTTTTGTCTTCCTCTTACCTCTAAGTGTGTGGATTGAACACAAAATTCATCTTTGTTTGTGGGATTAAGCATTAGAATAGTGTGCCTAAGGTAACTATCCAAACCCCCAACATACTTTAACAAAATTTCTTGAGAATATAAATTAATACACAAAATAAGCGCTCTTCTCCTAAACTCATGAATATAATCTTGAACACTTTTCCATTTCAACTATTTAAAAATTTTCCAATCCATAATTCAATTTTTCGTGTAAGCTAAGGGATAGAATTTCCTTTTAATGGCAGCAATAAAACTTGAACAATACATAGAGATCTTAACGTAGTTTTTTATCTCTTGTTGAGCCCTTGCTTCCCACCATACAAGTGTAGATCCTTCCATCCTAAAAGAATCCAATTGAATCTTTATGTCATCTTCATGAAGGTTATGAATCCTACAGTACACCTCCAATTGACATATCCAATTGTCCAATATTTCTGAATTTACCTCGCTATACACATTGGAAGCTCAAATTTGACATCTAGTTTGAGTAAGGGTGTCTTTCCTTTTGTGGATTTTGAGTGAGTGTGGGTGGTTTTTGTGGTGGACATGGAAGATGATGCCGATGGAGATGGAGGTGGCTTTCCTCCACTACCCTTTGAACTCTTCTCTTCATCCTTCTTATCATCCAAAGTTCCTTCTCCATGTGTAGGCCTAGAACCTTCTCCTGCCATCCCAGCAGTAAATGCATCAAACATAATTTTAACCATCCTCTCTATGTCAATGAAGTCTCTCTTGACATCATCCTCTTATAAATATCCTTGAGTCTCTCCAACAACTGGCATAATGGCTATGGATTCAAGCTCAACTTTTGATACTTGTACCTCTTCAATCAACTCAAATTATTGTACAAAACTTGAGGTTATTCGAGTGCATCTATGAGTATAATTTTGGGTGAATATGGTGCTCTTGTAGCTCTCCTTCTTCTGGTCCTAATCTCAGGACTTGAAACCAACAATTTCCATTCACCTTTATGCAACTTTAAACTTGTCAGCATCACAAATTTGCAACCATTAAACTTGCACAAAACTCATAAACTATCAAGAAAATAACCTTATCTTTCAACCAAAACTCTGCAACCAGGATCTGATACCAACTTGATCTGAGTATGAATGTTAGTTTTTTTGTGCTAATTTTAACCTCAGATATAAAATTTATTTACTGATCTTATGCTTGATGTACATGTTTCCTTGTTGCTTATTTGTGTCAAACATGTAATTTAACTAAGTTTTATGAGTGAATTTAAGAGAATAAAGTATGAATTGAAAATACTAAAAAAAACAACATAAAGAACAACAAACCATCACAATTGATCCATTAAAATAGAGTTTTGATGAAGGAGTTCACTGCTCTTGGGTCACATCTCCTTGGTCTAGCTTCCATGGCTTGGGCCTCTGTATTAGCTCAATAGTGCAAAAATTGATGTTTATATGCATCAAATTCTCTTGAAACATACTCCAATAAGTTCAGAATGTCAAAATCGATCAGAAATGAGTATTCACTTACTCAATTTGGCTTTTAGCTGATCTAGGCATGGCCTTCCTTCCTAGTGGCCCTAAGCTTAAAAATTATTCAGTGACAAAAACACCTGTATAATTTCTCCTCTGCCTCTGTAACCTATACCAATGTGTTCAGAGCATGCCAATCTACCTGGAATTACTCTTATTGAGCCAAAATTGGTCCAAAATTTCTCAATATATGGTCAAAAGAAATTATCCCTAGATTCCTCCAAATCTGGAGAAGACTCCAGATAAGTTTGAAAAAATAGTGGTTCTGCCAAAATTGGTGGCGCGTCCTAAAACTCCATCAGATTAAGCGTTGATTTGATTAAGGCTAAGCTGGTTTTAACAATGTGATATGTGTGGTTTAATTACGCACTAAGCCCATTTTTACAAAACCAGATTAATTAGTAGTTAATCATGGCTTAATGGTGTAATCCCGCATATAACATAATTCCATCGCGCCATTGGTTATGTGGAGCGGTCACTTGAGGAGGAGGGTCGCCTCCTCCCTTCCGCCATCAGAGAACACAACAATATTTAAATATTAGTTGGAGCCTTAGGTTATTAAGACCCAATGGATAGAGCAGGTGGTAAGGCACTCGGATTGTGCGAGGTAGGTCATGGGTTCGACCCCAACCCCTGCAAAATAATTTTGGTACACTCCACATTATCCATTCCAAAGGTTAAAACTTTGGTATAAAAAATATATATGCGCTCCTCATAAATGTTAATATGTTGACTTTGGATAATAAAAATAATGTGGAATTTGGATGCAGAATATATAAGATTTGGATTAATAATTACTATATATATATATATATAGATATATATATATATATATATATATATATATATATATATATATATATATATATATATATATATATATATATATCCAACCTTAATACATAAAAAAAAAAATTCCAACACATAATAATTCATCATGAACCCAAATTCAACCTTGGAGGACATTGGGCAATTTCACCTTCTCAAATCCCAAACTAGTGAATCCTATTGTGACGCTTGCCATAGTGCCATTGGGAAAAAAATGAATAATATTCTTTGAATTTACCTAGAGTGTAGACTGGGCTACAATGTCATCAACCTGTCATTGTTTTGCAAATTTTTTTAAAAATTTGTTTGTTCTGAACGACGATCAGTAGACTATAACTTCTTCATCCAAAGTCGGTTTTCAAAGAAACGAGTTGCATTGGATTCCTGGAAATGGGACAGTCACTGTCTTTTAGTTTCCAATAAATTCTGAGAACTTTCATTTTTGAGCTAAATATTGAGCCTTTGATCATGTTTAATGGTCAAGCTTTTGGGGTATTTCCAATTATGTTAAGTGTTCAAGTAAAGGCATCCGAATGAAAAATGATTAAATTCCTAGGAGCAGAAGAGGCTATGATCATGTGATATCTATGATAAACAATGTTATTAGAATATGTGAAAAGAGATCAAATAATATGCAAACAAATGAGAAGGGGTTAGGCCTCCTTACTCACCTACAATTTCAGGATCCCCCTGTAAAGGAGAACACAGGTATTTACATATCCACACATACATATAACAAAAGGAAATGAGCAAAATGAGGGAGAAGATAAATCTAACTATGATATCAATCTCACACCTCACAAACATGGTTGAAGCCTTCCTTTGGGGTGATAATTTAAGAATATGATCAAACAAAGTGTGAAGAAAATATTCTTCTCAACACTCAGATAAGAATTTGAGTGAAAGATGTCACAATAGGCTTAAATATAAGTCTTCCACTGCTTATAGACTTACCCAACAGAATGCAACTTGTTGTCATAGGTTGGGTATCTATGAAACCCATCATAGAGTTTCCGGTTATGATATACCATTGCATATTTGTGTTGTGTGGACACTAAATCAACAACATGAATGATTGTCTCATACAGTCCTTATTGTGTAGCCATTCATCGATGAAATTTACTTCCCCCGTTGGATAGAAGTAAAAATTGATAGTTTCAAATGTAGGAAAAATGGCATCAAAGTTAATATTGTTTCCATAAAGAAGAGTGTTGATGAGTGGTTGTCATTGATGTCAACCCAAGAAGCACCAGGGGCTACCCCGATCTTGCACGGTAATTTCAACCTAAAAATTTACTATATTTTGGGTCAAGAATATTATTTATGGCTTCTAATTGTCGAGATGTTTTTGTTGATATATGGTACACCATGTAATTCTTCACGGTTTGAGAGATATTCATGTTTGAAGTTTGTAACCCGAGTTAGTGGGCTAAAATACCACGGGGTTGTGGCATGGGTCATTGAAAATTCAATAATTAATAATTTTTAAGCTCCTAAAATCTCTCCCACGTTCACTTGTTGAAGACCCTCTCAACCTAAGCATTTATATAAATTGTGATCCTCATATCCTCCTTATGTAGGGATTTCGCTACCTGAAACAGGTCATCGTCGTATGTTCGCTCTAACATTTTTTCTACGAAGGTTCAGAAGCTGAAATTTTTATGAGGCAAAGTCAAAGTCTTGAGGAAGATCTTGTAACACTTTTAGATCAAGATGAACATTATTTCCAGAGATATGATCTGTGGAATTCAGTGTTTTTTCAGGCTCCTGAACTTCATCTCAAAGAAGTGACCTTGGGAAAACCGTCATAAATATCTCTCTTAGTATAAGATTGGAATTCTATAAAATGTGACAGATAGTGCACAGACTTTAGTTTTCTCTGGATCAATTTCAGAGCCGAATGAAGAAATCATGACATGTGGCACGATGTACAAGTTCACTCTACTGAACAAGTCCATAATTAGGTCATTGTCAAAGATTGGGCATAACTCTCTATTGAAGAATCCAAATTGGGTCAGACCTATGGAATTGGAAAGAAGACTAAGAGGAATACTACAGAACCAAAAATCACATATTGGGGATCTGAAATAACAGCGATATGCCAGATTCAATATTGAGCTCCTAGAAGGAAAGAAAAAGCTAGATCATGTGTTGTCAATGGCTGCAAAGGACCAGAATTTCTAGGGCAGCAAAGCAAAGCAAGGTGCAACAGAGGGTAGCATGACAAGAGAAACAATCAAGGTGTAGAACAACAACAATAATTTCATCACATGAAGACTTCAAGTGGGCAACACTGTATATAGTCACTGTAAAGGTATCATTGTACTAAGTCATTGTAAATACATCATTGTAAAAATTGTACAAGTGTCTATCTACCAAGAGTTGAAGAGGTAGTGTCGGAAGGTCTAGGATCATCATTAGATGGTTGTGTCATAGTTTGGGTTATGGTCTAGTGTGTCTTCGTCTTCTACATCATTCTATATCATTGTAAATTGGACCATTTTCCCTGTTACGGGAGTCCTTTCTTCTTTTATCCTTCTATAGGGTGGTAGGGTGGTGTTAGGCTGGTGCATGAAGTCACCAATAGGTTCAAGCCTGTCAAAAATTTAGGGTGGTAGGGTGGTGGTAGGGTGAATTATAACTTAGTGGGTGTTGGGGCATCCGTTCAGTTGACTACTGAAGAATCTCGAGTGTTGGAGCATCCATCTAGTGGGAGCTGGAGAAGAATGATTTTATAGATTCTAAGAATTTGGAGCTTTATTTTCAGTTGGAGTTGAATATTAAAGAATTATTAGAAAATAATTCAGGTGGTTTTTGTCCCGGAGAGGGTCTCCACCTTAAAAATTGTTTGCATTTGTGTTCCTTTTGTTTACTGCTATTGTTGTACAAACACTGATAATAAGTGAAGATTAACTAATGCTCTAATTGAAAGAAATATTGATTCACCCCCCCTCTTGGTATTTCCAACAATTGGAATCGGAGCTTGGTTCCTTCAATAACAGTTTAACAGCTGGAAGGAGGTCATGGAGCATACCAAGAATGGTGTACCTATATTCAATGAAAATAATCATGCACTCTGGAAAGAAATAATGGATTTCTATCTCTTGGTGCAAGGTTACGAAGTATGGGACGCTGTTCAAAATGGAATTACATCAACCGTGGATGAATAAGGTAAGAAGAATTTGGTAAATTATGCAAAAGCAAAGAATATTATTATCAGTGGAATTATTGAATCTACTTATCATAAGGTGTTTGGTTTTAAAACCACCAAAAATGTATGGGGAAAGCTTGAGAATATATATGTAGGTGACTCAAATGTCAAAGAAGCAAAGCTTCAAATCTACAGAGAAAAATTTGAGCAACTTATAATTAAAGAAAATAACAACATTATTGCATACTTCCAACACGTTGATGAAATAACCAACACTCTGGAAGGATTTGGAGAGCCTATTGACAAGAAGGCTATTATACGAAATATTCTTGGAAAGTTACCAAGGAGATTCAACTCAAAGGTATCGGTCTTATAATATAGTGCAAATATGGACAAAATCAGAAAAAAGGAATTAAATGGATTTCTCATAGCATATGAAATGAGACTTGATGAAGAAGAGGGTACTTCGCATCTAGAAAATGTGTTCACTACATCTAAGAAAACCAATAAGGATAAACAACCTTCAAAGGCACAGACCTGCACCTGCAAGTGTGAAGAAAAGGAAGATGATGAATAAGGTCTTTTAGATGGAGAAAATGCTTACTTTACAAGAAAACTAAAAATTGGTAAGGGAAAATTAAAGGGTAAACTTCAATTGATATGTTTCGGTTGTGGTGAGGTTGGGAAATTTGTAGCAAAATTTCCGAACATAAGTGATGACACCTCAAAAGAAGAGAAAGGCTTTAAGAAACTCAACAAGAAAATAAAAAATAAAGGATTTAAAAGGAAATATCTCTCTAAAGAAGATAACTCATCATCCGATGAAGACAATGACATTGAAGAAGAAGCCAATGAGAGAGTATTGTTTATTTCCAAGCACATTAAAAAAGAGGTATCAAAAAACAAAGAAGAAGGGATGACCATAGAAGAATTTTCTAAGGAGGAAATCAAGCTTATAAAAGAGCTGAAGGCTAAGAAGATCCGTTCCAATATTCTTGAAAAACAATTTCAAGGTCTCAAAATTGAAGTTTAAGAACACAAATGTATTTAAGAGTCACTTCAAAAGAGGTTGGAAGAAAGAAACCAAGAAATGGAAGCATTATAAATTTAAGTAGTTTGGCTGCATAAGGAAGTGAAGAAGGGAAAAATTGTCCAAAACTATGCCAACAACTCAAGGGCATTAGAATAAATCATCAACAATCAACGACCTTACAATGACAGAACTGGCCTCAGTTACAAAGAAAAAAAAGCAGGACCTTCTACAACAAAATACAATGAACCTATGAGATCTAACATGCATGTAGAATTCATTGGACAAGATTCACAAGAACAGCCTTGGAAGACAATTCCTCGACAAATATTTCCATCCAGGTACAAACATATTTTTTATGGCTATTGTTATTCATGTGGAACATTTGGTCATAAAGTTGTAGAGTGTCACACGTACCCTAGGAACCAATACAATTCTAGGAGATCTATCAAATATGAACCTCCCAGGGATCAACGAAACATCAATAGATTTGAACATTTAATAAATAATATTGAATGTTATAAATTTCTAAACTTTGAACACAGAGCGAGAGACAAAGACTTGAAAATCCTCCAGAAGTATCTTCGAAGCCATAGAATGAACGAACATGGAAGAAGAAGACTGATAATTGTGCTCTCACTTTTAAGGCTCAAAACAAAAAATATGTGTGGTATGTTGATAGCAGTTTCTCAACGCATATGACTAGAGATAGAAAGAAATTTGTATCTCTGAAAGAGATGAAGGATGGAACCGTGTCCTTTGGAAATGATGGATCTTCAAATGTTATAGGATCAGGTACCGTCACTCTCGGAAGCAAATATTCTCTAGCCAAGAATGTTCTATTGGTTGAAAAAATGAATCACAATCTGCTTAGTGTTGGAAAAATGTGTGATCAAGGACACACATTACTATTCAGCTCCACAAAATGTGAAATTAGGAAAGGCAAGTATGGTGAAATTGTGGCTACAACAAGTAGAGCTCCAAACGACATATATATTATGGATGAAGCAACTAAAGCACGTCTAATAGATAACGAGGATGATATAATATTTGGTAGCAATGATGATCGACTAAGTAAGAAATTTTCTACAAAGATGCAAAGTGAGTTCGAGATGTCTTTACTTGATGAGCTGACATACTTCTTAGGGCTTCAAATATCTCAGCAAGAGAAAGGAATATTTATATGTCAAGCCAAGTACATCAAGTAAATGCTGAATAAATTCAAAATGGAAGATTGCAAATCCATCCTTACTCCAATGGTAACAGGTTGCAAATTGAGCATAGATGACTCATCTAAGGATGTGGATCAATGGTTGTACAGATCTATGATTGGCAATCTTCTATATGTAATAACCTCCCGACCAGATGTTATGCAAGCATTTGGACAAGTAGCAAGATTCCAAGCAGTACCAAAAGAACCACATATTATTGTCGTCAAAATAATTCTTCGATATCTAAAGGGAACAACAGAATATGGCTTGTGGTATCCCAAGGGTAAAAATCTCATTATTAAAGCCTTTATAGATGCATATTGGGTAGGAATCATTGATGATCGTAAGAGTACTCATGCAGCATTGGAATATCTTCATGAGAAGCTTGGGATTCTCCCACTTTCTCATTATATTTTCCTTATTCGGAGTATAAAGGGGGAGTGGAAGTGTGTACAGGTCCGCAGGATGGTTGTGTGTCAGGGGGAGTTTCACTTTTCCATTGATGTCAAAGGGGGAGAGAATGTTGTAGGAAGAGGTGTCATGATCGCAGTGGGAGTACTTGTGTTTCCATCAATGCCAAAGGCAGAGATTTTTGATCAGTGGTTGTCATTGATGTCAACCCAAGCAACACTAGGGGTTACCACGACCTTGCATGGTAATTTTGACCTACAAAATTACTATATTCTGGGTCAAGAATATTTTTTATGGCTTCTACTTCTCGAGATGTTTCTTTTGATCTATGGTAGGCCGTGTAATTCTTCACGGTATGAACGATATTCATGTTTGAAGTTTGTAACCCAAGTTAGTGGGCTAAAATCCCATGGGGTTGTGGCATGGTTCATTGAAAAGTAAATAATTAATAATTTTTAAGCTCCTAACATCCCTCCCACATTCACTTGTTGAAGCCCCTCTCAACCTAAGCATTTATATAAATTGTGATCCTCATATCCTCCTTATGTAGGGATTTTGCTACTTGAAACAAGTCATCGTGGAATCTTTTCTCTAACATTTTTTCTACGAAGGTTTAGAATTTGAAATTTATATGAGGCGAAGCCAAAATCCCGAGGAAGCTCCTGTAAAAATTTTAGATCAAGGTGCTCAATATTTTCGGATATATTATCTGTGGAAGTAAGTGTTTTTGCAGGCTCCTGAACTTCATCTCAAAGAAGTGACGTTGGAAAAATCATCATAAATCTCTCTTTGAGTATTGGATTGGAATTTTGTAAAAAGTAGCAGATATTTCACAGAATTTAGTTTTTGTTGTATCAATTTCAGAGCCAAAGGAAGAAACAGTGACATGGGCCATGTCATACAAGTTCACTCTATCGAACGATTCCATAATTAGGTCATTGTGAAAGATTGGGCATAAATATCCCTTGAGGAATCCAAATTGGGTCATACCTGTGGCATTGGAAAGAAGACTCAAAGGAATACTACAAAAACCAAAATCACATATTGGGGATCTAAAATAACAGAGATACACCAGATTCAATATCGAGCTCCTAGAAGGAAAGAAAAAGCTAGATCATGTGTTGCCAAGGGCTGCAAAGGACCAGAATTTCTAGGGCAACAAAGCAAAGCAAGGTGCAATAGAGGGTAGCATGAAAAGAGCAGAAATCAAGGTGTAGAATAGTAGCAAGAAGTTCATCACATGAAGAATTCAAGTGGGCAGCATTGTATACATTCATTGTAAAGGTATCACTGTATTAAGTAATTGTAAATACATCATTGTAAAAATTGTATAGGTGTCTATCTGCCAAGAGTTGAAGAGGCAGTGTTGGGAGGTCTAGGATCATTATTAGGTGGTTGTATCATAGTTGGGGTTATGGTCTAGTGTGTATTCTTCTTCTACTTCATTCTATATCATTGTAAAGTGGACCATTTTCCCTGGTACGGGAGTCCATTCTTCTTTTATTATTCTATAGGGTGGTAGGGTGGTGCTAGGCTGGTGCATGAAGTCACAAACAGGTTCAATCCTGTGAAAAATTCAAGGTGGTAGGGTAGTGCTAGGGTTAGTTATAGCTCATTGGGTGTTGGAGGATATATTCAGTTGACTATTGAATAATCTTGGACGATGAAATGTCCATCCAGTGGGAGCTGTAGAAGAATGCTTTTCTAGATTCTAGGAAGTTGGAGCTTTATTTTCAAATGGAGTTGAATATTAAAGAATTATTAGAAAATCATTCAAGTGGTTTTTGTCCCGGAGAGGGTTTCCACCTTAAAAACTGTGTGCATTTGTGTTCCTTTTGTTTAGTGCTATCATTGTACAAACACTGACAATAATTTAAGATGAACTAATGCTCTAATTGAAAGAAATACTGATTCACCCCCCTCTCAGTATTTCCAACAATTGGAATCGGAGCTTGGTTCCTTTTATAGCAGTTTAACAGCTGGAAGGAGTTCATGGAGCATACCAAGAATGGTGTACCTCTATTCAATGAAAATAATTATGCACTCTGGAAAGGAAGAATGGAGATATATCTCTCGGTGCAAGGTTATGAAGTATGGGACACTGTTCAAAATGGATTTACATCAACCGCAAATGAACAAGGTAAGAAGAATATTATCAGTGGACTTATTGAACCTACTTATCATAAGGTGTTGGGTTGTAAAACTAGAAAAAATGTATGCGACAAGTGTAAGAATATATATGCAGGTGACTCAAATGTCAAAGAAGCAAAGCTTCAAATCTACAGAGTAAAATTTGAGCAACTCAAAATGAAAGAAGATAACAACATTGCTGCATACTTCCAACATTTTGATGAAATAACCAACACTATAGAAGGATTGGGAGAGCCTTTTAATGAGAATACTATTATAAGAAAGATTCTTAGAATGTTACCAGGGAGTTTCAACCCAAAGGTATCGGTCTTAGAATATAGTACAAATCTGGACAAACTCAGCAAAGAGGAATTACATGCTATTCTCATAGCATATGAAATGAGACTTGATGAAGAAGAGGGTACTTTGCATCTAGAAACTGCATTCGCTGAATCTAAGAAAAGCAATAAGGAGAAACAACCTTCAAAGGCTAGACCTGCACCTGCAAGTGTGAATAAAAGGAAGATGATGAAGAAGGTATTTCAGATGAAGAATCTGCTTAATTTACGAGAAAACTAAAAATTGGTAAGGGAAAATTCATGGGTAAACTTTCATTGATATGTTTCGGCTGTGGTGAGGTTGGGAATTTCACAGAAAAATGTTCGAACAGAAGGGATGGCACCTCAAAAGAAAAGAAAGGCTTTAAGAAATTCAACAAGCAAAGAAAAAATAAAGGATTTAAAAGGAACTTTCTCTCTAAAGAAGATAACTCATCATTCAATGAAGACAATGATAGTGAAGAAGAAGCCAATGAGAGAGTATTGTTTATGGGCAAGCACATTAAATAAGAGGTATAAAACAATGAAGAAGAAGGGATGACCATAGAAGAATTTTCTAAGGAGGCAGTCAAGCTTATAAAAGATCTCAAGGCTGAGAAGATCCGTTCCAACACTCTTGAAGAATAAGTTCAAGGTCTCAAAATTGAAGTTGAAGAACACAAATGTATTGAAGAGTCACTTCAAAAGAGGTTGGAAGAAAGAAACCAAGAAAGGGAAGCATTAGAAGCTGAAGTAGTCTCGCCACGTAAGGAAGTGAAGAAGGGAAAAAATGTCCAAAACTATTCCAACAGCTCAAGGGAATTGTAAGAACTCATCAACAATTAACAATCTTACAACGACAGAACTGGCCTCGGTTACAAAGAAGAAGAAGAAGGACCTTCTACAACAAAATACAATGAACCTATGAGACCTGACATGGATGTAGACTTCATTGGACAAGATTCACAAGAACAACCTTGGAAGACAATTCCTCGACGAAGATTTCCATCCAGGCACCAGAATATTTTTTATGGCTATTGTTATTTGTATGCAAAATTTGGTCATAAAGCTATAGAATGTCACATGTACCCTAGGAACTAATACAATTCCAGAAGATCTGTCAAATATGAACCTCCTAGGGTTCAACAAAACATCAATAGATTTGAACATTTAATAAATAATATTGAATGTTACAAATGCTGAAACTTTGTACACATAGCCAAATACTACAGACTTGAAAATCCTCCAGAAGAATCTTCGAAGCCACAAAATGAACAAACATGGGAGAAGAATAAGACTGATAATTGTGTTCTCACTCTTAAGGCTCAAAACAAAAAAGATGTGTGGTATGTTGATAGTGGTTGCTCAATGCATATGACTGGAGATAGAAAGAAATTTGTATCTCTGAAAGAGAAGAAGGATGGAACCATGTCCTTTGGAAATGATGGATCTTCAAATGTTATAGGATTAGGTACCATCACTCTCGGAAGAAAATATTCTCTAGCCAAGAATGTTCTATTGGTTGAAAACATGAATCACAATCTTCTCAGTGTTGGAAAAATGTGTGATCAAGGACACACAATACTATTCAACTCCACAAAATGTGAAATCAAGAAAGATAGGTATGGTGAAATTGTGGCTACAGCAAGTCGAGCTCCAAAAACATATATTTTTTGGATGAAGCAACTAAATCACATCTAATAGATAAAGAGGATGATATAATATTTGATAGCAATGATGATCGACTAAGTAAGAACTTTTCTACAAAGATGCAAAGTGAGTTTGAGTTTTCTATACCTAGTGAGCTGACATACTTCTTAGGGCTTCAAATATTTCAGCAAGAGAAAATAATATTTATATATATCAAGCCAAGTACATCAAGGAAATTCTCAAGAAATTCAGAATGGAAGATTGAAAACCCATCCTTACTCTGATGGTAACAGGTTGAAAATTGAGCATAGACGAGTCATCTAAGGATGTGGATCAAAGGATGTACAAATCTATGATTGGTAGTCTTCTATATGTAACAACCTCCCAACCAGATGCTATGCAAGTAGTTGGACAAGTAGCAAGATTCCAAGAAGCACCAAAATAATCACATATTATTTCCGTCAAAATAATTCTTCGATATCTAAAGGGAACAACAGAATATGGCTTGTGGTATCCTAAGGGTAACAATCTCATTATTCAAGCCTTTACAGATGTAGATTGGGTAGGAAGTGTTGATGATCGTAATAGTACTCGTGAAACATTGTAATATCTTCACCAGAAGCTTGGGATTCTACCAAGTTCCCATTAGATTTTCCTTATTCAGAATATAAAGGGGGAGTGGAAGTGTGTACAGGTCCGCAGGATGGTTTTGTGTTAGGGAGGGTTACACTTTTCCATTGATGTCAAAGGGGGAGAAAATTTTGTAGAAAGAGGTGTCATGATCGCAAGGGGAGTACTTGTGTTGCCATCAATGCCAAAAGGGGAGATTTTTGATCAGTGATTGTCATTGATGTCAACCCAAGCAGCTATAGGGGCTACCCCAATCTTGCATGGTAATTTTGACCTAAAAAATTACTATATTCTAGGTCAATAATATCTTTGATGGCTTCTACTTGTCGAGATGTTTCTGTTGATATATGGCACGCCATGTAATTCTTCACGGTTTGAGAGATATTCATGTTTGAAATTTGTAACCCTAGTTCGTGGGCTTAAATACCATGGGGTTGTGGCATGGGTCATTGAAAAGTAAATAATAAATCATTTTTAAGCTCATAAAATCCCTCCCACGTTCACTTTTTGAAGCCCCTCTTAACCTAAGCATTTATATAAATTGTGATCCTCATATCCTCCTTATGTAGGGATTTTGCTACCTTAAACAGGTCATCATGGAATTTTTGCTGTAAATTTTTTTCTACGAAGGTTTAGAAGCTGAAATTTTTATGAGGCAAAGCAAAAATCTTGAGGAAGCTCCAGTAAAAATTTCAGATCAAGGTGCGCAATATTTGGGTGATATGATCTGTGGAAGTTATTGTTTTTGCAGGCTCCTGAACTTCATCTCAAAGAAGTGACCTTGGGAAAATTGTCATAAATCTCTCTCTAAGAATCATATTGGAATTATGTAATAAGTGGAAGATAGTGCATGAACATAAGTTTACATTGTATCAATGTCACAGCCGAATGAAGAAATAGTGACACGTGGCATGCCATACAAGTTCACTCTACTGAACCAGTCCATAATTAGGCCATTGTTAGAGATTGGGCATAACTCTCCCTTGAAGAATCCAAATTGGGTCAGACCTATGGCATTGGAAAGAAGACTCAAAGGGCTACTACAAAACCGAAAATCACATATTTGGGATTTGAAATAACATAGATACACCAGATTCAATATCGAGCTTCTAGAAGAAAAGAAAAATCTAGATCATGTGTTGTCAAGGGCTGCAAAGGACTAGAATTTCTAGGGCGGCAAAGCAAAGCAAGGTGCAGCAAAGGGTAGCATGACAAGAGCAGCAATCAAGGTGTAGAACAGTAGCAATAAGTTCATCACATGAAGACTTCAAGTGGGCAGCACTGTATATAGTCACTGTAAAGGTATCATTGTACTAAGTCATTGTAAATACATCATTATAAAAACTGTACAAGTGTCTATCTACCAAGAGTTGAAGAGGCAGTGTCGGGAGGTCTAGGATCATCATTAGGTGGTTGTGTCATAGTTCAAGTTATGGTCTAGTGTGTATTCTTCTTCTACATCATTCTATATCATTGTAAAGTGGACCATTTTCCCTGGTACGGGAGTCCATTCTTCTTTTATTCTTCTATAGGGTGGGTGGGTGGTGTTAGGCTGGTGCATGAAGTCACCAATAGGTTCAAGCCTGTGAAAACTTCAGGGTGATAGGGTGGTGCTAGGGTGAGTTTTAGCTCATTGGGTGTTGGGGCATCCATTCAGTTTACTATTGAAGAATCTCAGGAGTTGGAGCGTCCATCCAGTGGGAGCTGGAGAAGAATGAGTTTCTAGATTCTAGGAAGTTGGAGCTTTATTTTCAATTGGAGTTGAATATTAAAGAATTATTAGAAAATAATTTAGGTGGTTTTGTCCCGGAGAGGTTTTCCACCTTAAAAACTTTGTGCATTTGTGTTCATTTTGTTTACTGCTATCATTGTACAAACACTGATAATAATTGAATATTAACTAATGCTCTAATTGAAAGAAATACTGATTCACCCCCCCTCTCAGTATTTCCAACAAAGAGAACCAAAAATAGGCTCATGAACACCATCAATATCTATGGGAATTATTGTAATGAAAGAAATAATGGATACAAAATTTGCGGTCAATACGATAGGGATCATCAAGATGTTGAACTATCCAATGTAAATATGGCTTTCAGTGCTAGTGATCTAGTAACATAAAATACCCATAAATTCTCACTTTGGTATATCCCCAGGATTCAATAAGTAATCCAAAGTGAGAGGATTAATTGCTAAGGTGATAGTGGAAACAACTCCGAGTTGGCCCAAAATGGCACCATTACCTTTTTTGGCATAGTAAGAATTAGTATGAGGGAAGGATAAAAAAGCCTTTACTTCTAATATGAAGCTTTTCATTCTCAAGGGGCATGAGTTTGGCATTGAACAACCACATAGATCCTCTCTAAATAATATTAGGAATATATGGGATATCAATTTCATTAGGAATTTTTTCATACCATGTATAGGAGTCAACGAATGTACCATGTATAAGGCAGGTAAACAAGGGAATTAGACCTTACAATAATTGTTTTAGTCTCAAGGGTTATGAGTTAGACATAAAAACTAAATAGCTCTTGTTTAATGGATCTTTGGTCATAAGTCAGGATATGGGCACGATAGGATGTATTTCTCACCACATAGGGGATTTAGTCTATATCCTATGGTTAGTAGACTAAAAAAAGGACCTTAGTCTATAAATTATTATTTTTCTTGCTCAATTTCCATGAATAAAAATCTAGCTGGGAATATGGGAATTTAATATGTTTTGAATAATAAGAATGGGTTTCATGGCCTTTACTATGGGAAAGGAAGGAATTAAAAAAAGAGGGACTTAGTCCTAAATAATTGATGGCCATTAAAAAGGTTTCAAACCACAACATTAAGTATATTCTGGAAGGGATATTATTTGGCCTTTGAGAGGTATGTGTTTTAGGCCTCCATATAGGATAAGGGTTCCATTATGAGGTTTTCCACATCATATATGGGAGTTAATGCTTATATCTTGGTCAAGGAATGAAAAGGGGCCTTAGGCCTAAAACAAGTCTTTCTCATGCTTAGTGTGTATGAACAAGATATTAGAATGGGAATATGGGCACAATTATTATTTTTTGCATAACAAGAATGGGTTTTATGGACTCTACGATGGATAAGGAAGGAAAGAAAGATCCTTGGTCCCTAAACAAAAATTCTCAAGTCAAATTTACATGAATAAGGCCTTAAACCACCACACATATCCTATCTAAGATATATCTTGCCTTCAGGTGTGTTATGGATTCTATTTGAAGGTTTTGTGTGCCATAGTTGGGTCTTGGGGCCTCTAATTTTGGCCTCAATATCAATAGGATTTTTTTTTCACCATATATGGAAGTTGGGGCCTTAACCATGATCAAGGCAGGATCATAAGGTGCTTGGGTCATATTTGAATCTTCCAATGATCAATCATTTTGAAGAAGTATTTGAATTAATCTCTAGGGCATCTTTGGCTTCTATGGAGTATCTTTGGCACCATTGGTATGGTTTACATGATAAGAATGGGTATTGGGGAACGTACTATCTCAAGGGGAGGAGATATGAGGGCCTCAGTCCCTAAATAAAGCTTCTAGAGTTCAAGTAAAATGAAGTGATCCTAAACTTTTTTCGCACCCGAGCTTTCACACTCTACAACTGGCTTGCTGCTATGCATACGGTTTCTTGTTGCAACGTCAGGGTGGTGCCGGAGCATGATACCTGCCCTAGCAAGCGCCCGATCCTATGGAAGAAACTCAGGCCCCTCCCCTTCCTCTTCCTCTTGAGGTCTAAGCTTTCATGTAGCTAATTTTTTTTCAATCAAAAAAGAAGAAGTAGCTTGCCTCCAAGTTTGTTAAGAGATTGGATGAGATCCCATCAATGGCTCTTCCACCTGAGGGACCAATGAAGGTTTCCCTCTCCCTTGCGGATCATGCATTGGTCAAGCAGTTCACAGGCTTATGGCCTTCAACGAAAACTACAGAAGTCTGCATCAATAAAATTTGGAGGCCTCTCATTGAAAACAGTGTCACCTCTTAATTCTTGGGGTGAGGTTTATTTCTGTTCGAATTCATCTCAAAGGAGGAAAAGGGACTTGATATTCAGGAACAACCCCTATTTCATGGGCCCTCAAGATATGTATTTAAACAGATGGACACTAGACTTTGAACCTTTATAGGACGTTCCAACTTTGTTCCAGTTTGGGTCAGACTCCCGAACTTACCTGTTCAGTGGTGGAACTGGGAATCAAGGAAACAAATAGGCAACGCTCTTGGGAAGTTCATAGATCGGGCTAATAACAAGGATTAGTATGACTACGGTAGAATATGCATGGATTTTGACCTCGAATCTAGGCTTCCAGAAGCTATCAAGCTCATGGTAGGAAGCTGGTCCCATCTGCAGAAGTTAGATTACAAACAAATGTCATTCAAATGCCGTAGATGCCATGAGTATGGCCACTTCGTCAAGAACTGCCCCAAAAATACGGGCCCATAAAAGGAGAAGGAAGAAGGATGGCAACAAGCCAAGAAAACTAGAACGAGCCTTTGACCAGGGGAAAATGGACAAGGAGCTGGGAAAGGAAACGGGAGTACCGCTCCAGGGAGCATTCCCAATGCCAAACCCATCCTAAAATTTCAAGAGAAAAAATTTGCGCCCTTGAACTTAGAGAGAGAGGAAGTCCAAGAAGTTGACCCTGGGGGTTTGCAGAAGGATATCCAAATGTAGGAAGCCCCCGCATCTCTGAAGAGTGGTGATCCTCCTAGAGATACCCCAAATGAGAAGGAGTCTGCCTCTGAGGGTGAAGACATAGATTTGGAGGAGTTGAAGGAGGATGGAGAAATTGGGGACTCACAAGCTTCGGTTAGAAGATCCACCAGGGGAAGGAAAATCTCCAGGGAGAAGAAAGAATAAGAAAACTACAAGGAGAAGCTACAAGGGAGACATATGACTCTGAAAAATATGTTGGTAGGAAACCCTAACACAAACAAAAATCAAGGCCAGGGCTCTAAGGGAGCCCTCTTAGCCCAAAAACGGAAGTAATGAAGGTCGTCTCCTAGAACTGTAGAGGGATGGCGAGAAACCTAAAAGAAGAAGCAAAAAAAAATCTATCAATATTGGAAAAGCCAAAAAAATTTCTCATCTAGGAGACCAAATTGGAGGAAAGAGATTTCCTTCACAAAGGCAAATAGTTTTGGGGAAAAGGAGGAGGTCTAGTTGTCTCCTCTAGAGGTGGCTAAGGAGGACTGAGAATTATATGTTATGAGACATGCCTTGAGAAAATTAAGGTTAAATACAACTCAAATTGGATTTTTTCTCATTTTCTACATCATGATACCAAAGATATAGTGAGTGTTTTCAACATCTATGCCCTTGATAACCTAGGAGACAAAAAGCTTTGCCATGAGTCCGTTAGGGACTTAGCAAATGAGATACCAATGGACAATGTCATTCTTGCCAGAGACTTGAATATTACATTAAGCCATGGGGAGAAGCGCGGGGGCAGAATTGTGAGGGATCCAGCCAGGGAAAGGGTGGAAGAACTCATACATGATTGGGATTTGTTGGAAATTAAGCCTGCCAAAGGAAAATACACATGGACCAATAGAAGAAATGGACTAGGCCACATCACTGCAAGGTTACATCGCTTTCTCATCCAAATTTATTTCTTTTTATTAGTTCTAGATGCTAGTTCTGATATCCTCTCTTTGGATATCTCCAATCAAAAGCCCATTAGGCTTGACTTGAAAATGCAAAGGAACCTAGGACCCATTCCCTTCTAGTTTAGCTCTTTGTGGGTGCAGTAGTATGAATTCTTGGATAGAATCAAGGATTTCTAGAGACTTCCTGTCAGTGGATCCCCCTTCTTTGTGTGGGAAGAGAAGTTGAGGATAGTGAAGAGGGCCCTCAAGAGTTGGGCTAAATATTTTCCATCCCCGACTGAGGAAAGGAGGTGTGTCGAGGTCAGCTTGGAGAGCCACCAAAAAAAAATGTAAGATATGGACATCTCAAAGGTAAGCTTAACCTTGGAAGAGGAACTCTAGGTTAAGTTTTATAAAGCTTGCATTCATGAGGAGGAGTTCTGGAGACTTAAATATCACAGCTTGTGGCTTCAAGATGGGGACAGAAACACCTCTTTCTTCCATAAGAAGACTCAAGAAAGAAGAAGTTTCAATTTGATATCTGAGATATCCTCAGAAAACCAAACCATCACTCACTTTACCATCATAAAAAAAGATGCCCGCCAACACTTCAAAGGTCTGTATACAGAGGATAAAAAGGTGAGACACAACTCTAATATGCTTAAAATTGTTCCTTTAAAATTATTGTTGATTTATCTTGTCACCATCAAATAAATTAAGCAGGCTCTCGATGACATGGATCCGGACAAGGCACCTAGGCTAGATGGTTTCACTACTCGTTTCATCAAGGCTTTTTGGAACGTAGTCAAAAGGGACCTTCACAAAATGATTTTAAAATCTCAATACTGCCATAAGCTTGGGGGCAGCACAAACTCGACCTTCTTGGGCCTTATTCCTAAACCAAAGGGATCATGTACCTTTAACATATTTAGGCCTATTTCTCTCTGCAACATTGGTTCTAAGCTCATCACTAAAGTCATGGAAAACAAGCTGAAATTCCTTCTCCCTGATCTCATTCCAGAAAAGCAATGGGGATTTGTCAAAAGTAGTCAGCTAATAGAAAATTTTATCCTTGTTGAGGAAACAATCCACTTGAGCACCCAAAGGAGAGAAAAATTCATGGCTATAGTGTTGGATTTGGCTATTGTGTTTGACAGAGTGAGGCATGACTTCCTCTTCAAGGTCATGTAAAAGTTTGGCTTTGATAGCTGTTTCATAAGCTGCGTCAAGGCATGCCTTGCAGAAGCTTGGATTGCCCCCCTTGTTAATGGGCATGCCACTGATTTCTTCAAAGCCAACCAGGGTATAAAGCAGGGATGCCCTCTCTCCCCACTCCTCTTTATTATTCAAGCCTATTTCCTCAGCTTCATGATGGAGAAAAGATGTGTTTATCAAGAGCTTATGGGTCTTAGAATCGCTAGAGGAGTCAGAGACGTCAACCATGCTCTGTTTGTTGACGACTCTCTCCTGCTTGGGGGTTCTTCCTCCAATTCGACCATCTGATTCAAGATTGACCTTGATCACTACTGTAATGATTCTGGGAGTGAAATTAACACTATTAAATGCAACATTTACGCATGGAACCTCTCTGGAATCGAGCTAAGAACCATCACCAGAATCTTTGGCTTCAAAGGTTCCACGAACTGGGCATCCTTCAAATACCTCAAACTTATTATATTCTAAGGAGTCTCCTATGGGAGGGACTGGATCCCCCTGTTGGATAAATTCAAGCATAATATGCAAGCCTAGGGTACGTCGTGAGTCAATTTAGCTAGTAAGGTTTTCCTCATAAAATCGGTGCTTAATAGTTTACCAATATTTCAGAGCTCTGTCTTGTTGGCTCCGGTGGGCATTCTTCGCAAGATGGAGCAATAAATTCATTCCTTTTTTTGGAAGGGAGGGAAGGAAAATGCTCTGAGGATTCCACTGGTTAGCTGGGAAAAGGTTTCCATGCCGCTAATGGAAGGTGGCTTCCACATAAAATATCTCAGGGATCATAACATTGCTTTGGGAGCCAAGATTTTATGGCGACAGGTCGTAAGGAAGCTTAGGTGGGCACAGATTTCCCTGTTGAAAAATTACAGCGATGGAAATCAACTTTGCATCCTAGAGCAATATCGCGCAAATCGTCATGGCTCCCCGATCCACCTGCTATGCAAATACTCCCTCTCTATGTTGCGTGATCACTTGTACTGGATTCCTGACAATGGAAAGTGGATGGAAATGTGGGAGGAAATAATTATGGATGGAGAAGTGCTCAGGGATGATCCTGATTTGCATGAATTAAAGAGGTGGATGATCACTGAGGGTTGCCTCACATTGTGGGACATATCAGATTGGGACAACAACAACTGGGTAGGGTGGAAGAACATGGATTTTCTGGCACAATTGGAACAAGCATGGGCTAAAATCATGATTGTGTTGGCTAGAAAAGCCCATGTAAACACAAGAAAGAAAGAGAGAAGAGGTTAGGGATCCACGACATATTGCTACACTGTGTCATAGGGTTATAAGTGCCTTAAGGCCATCCCCACCGTCCCCAGCAACACTGTGATTTGGAAAGGGATCTGTCAAGTTAAAAGTATTCCCAATATCGACATGTTCGCCTGACAACTCGGTCACAACAATATTCTCATAGCTGAGAACTTGTAAATACATGGCTTCCATGGTCCCTCTCAGTGTCCTCTCTGCCAATAGCATGTTGAAAAAATCAACCATATCTTTCTTTAGTGCCACTATGCTCGGGACATTTGGAAAGAATCCATGCACCTTTGGAGCAGCAGCATCATTCCCCCAAACACCATCACGAATTTGTTGTCAAAGTGGGGATCCTTTTACCCCACATATTTCCCCAGAAAAGGCTGGCCAAGAGAGGGGTGGATGATCATTCCAAAGCTCATCTATTGGAAGATCTGGCTTGAAAGAAACAACAAAATATTTCAAGAGAAGTCTCTAAACCAGAAAAAAACCATGGTGAAAATTAGGAGTCTGCTCAAAGAAATTATGTAAGACAAGGTGGGACAGAAGCAAGACTGTAGCTTCAATCAACAAGAAAGCGATTGGTGCTTGTAGTTGGGTCTGAAATTTTCCACAGGGTGCAATGTGGAGAAGAACAGGGAAGGTTGGAAAATTAGATTAGAGGATGAGGAATTTGACAAATGAAGGAGCACGGATATCCACACTATGTTCTTTGACGGTGCAGGGAAAGGAAATCTAGGGAAGGCAGGAGGAGGGGGTAGTATTTGATGCCCATCATATAAAATCATCTTCCATTTCGCTTGGGGCTTGGGGTTCACCTCAAACACCCAAGATGAAGCCCTGGCTCTCCTCCAAGGTTTGAAACATCTTCAAAAACATGGAATTAAGGATGCTCGAACCATTGGAGATTCACAAAGCCTCATTGGATTGATTGTGACAAATTTGGTCCCTAAGGACCTCTGTTTGCAGAGGTTGTTTTCTCGCATCAATAAACTGCTTGCCTCCTTTGCCAATCTTCATTTCTTCCATGTCATTCGGATAAATAAAAAAGATGCAGATCTAGAAGCCAACATTGCTATCTTAATACAAGTGGGAACTCTCCTCTACAAAGAGGGGGAATCGTGGGATCCCCTGCCATAGCTGGGTGTGCCTTTTCTCCTTTGTCATTTTTTTCTATTTTATGCTACAACAATTTGTTTGTATATGAAGGTTTTCTAGCCTTTGGGAAGTTGTTAGATTGACCGAAAACAAGAGCCTTCCTAAGATAAGAAGCATCGTAGGTGAATTTTACATGATCAAAAGCCCCTTAGACTTCGGGTCTACAGATGTAATTTCCCTGGGCATTGGCACTAAGCCTTCTGAATTCATATAATATAACCATTTCTGTTAAAAAAAATGAAGTAATCCTAAACAACCACACAAATACTCTTTAAGAGATATGCAAATTTCAACTTGGATGTGGGAGCCATGGAATATTATCATACATAGATATCCACAATAATTGTTAATATGTATGGTTTTCTAATAATAGTGTGTGCACATTCTAAGAATGTGAATGTGTTATTAGAATTTGTGCACATTTTTCTAATGCATGTATATGTATAATTATTTATAGAATAATATGGCTTTAGAGAAATCTAGATTATATTAATTGACTAGGTTTAAATAAACATACTTTGAATTCAAAATAATAAAGTCATTGTTTTTATGAATCTATTGCAATAATCAACCATGGTATATAAGAAAATCACAAAACCCCCACAACAAATAGTGTGTCATCCCTATAATATGTGAGAAACAAATTCCTATTAACCCTTAAAACCCTTCTTATATATCAATTTCAAACTCTCTTTCTTGTCCCTCCTTCCAAAGGGAGTATAAATCAATTATATTGTAAAATCACACTATATATTGTATAAAATTGTTATAATTTTAGTATTATAATTTTTTCTACGACAAATTTCCCTCCCTCTAACTTTTCTTCAAGAATTTGTTTAATATTTTTTGGAGTCTGCATCCCAAAAAGATTGGATTCGACAAAATGTAGAAAATTGTGTACAATCAACTCCTGTGGAAATACTTCATCAAGGATTTTTTACCACTCCCATCCAATGTTCATCTCTATTTTTTATGTTTCCTAGACTTCCATATGTTTCATAGCATCTGACTGAGTATTATAATTGCTACGAATAACAGGAATATTGGAACACAAAATTCTACCAAGTCCTCCTTGTCCATAGTTTTAACTGGGAAAGTTACATACATTATTGTATACATCGTTCCTCGAATCCTATCAATTTAATATTTTAAATGAAAATAGAGCCAAACATTCATGCTTGGCGCTCAGCTGCCTCTAACATTGTGCTGAAGCCTTAAGTGTTGAAGCCTTAGTGCAAAAGTACTATGTATTCCAAATGAACTAAAGGCTTTGATAGGAGACTACAGGCTGCTCTTAGTGCATGTCGATCTCTAGATGCCGATGGGAATAATCTTCATCCGCGTCTCATCACCATAACATATTTTCTGTCTTTTATCAAATTCTTTGCAACCACATTTTTATGGTATCCTAAATTGGCATTTAAATTCCACATGTTTTTCTGTTGCATCTTTTAAACGGTGTCCTTCATTATCATGGAAGATGAAAAGTTGCATTCATGGGTCCTTCTGTGTTTTTAAGGCCATCTCATTACTTGCAGTATATAGATATACACATGGTAGATGAGGTATGATAAACAAAAACAACATTATGAGTATTATCAGCCTAGTTTTCCCGTCAATCCTCCTTGGACATACCCTCATTTCAGTGGGAAGCATGGTATAATCAACCAAAACATCATTGTGAGTATTATCAACCTGGTTTTCCCATCAATCCTCCTTGGAAATACCCTCATTTGAGTGGGAAGCATGGTATGATCAACCAAAACATCATTGTGAATATTATCAGCCTGGTTTTCCTGCCAATCCTCCTTGGCCATACCCTCATTTGAGCGGGAAAATGAAATTCCAAAAAGATTATACCATAATCCTAATGTAAAATAAATATTATTTGAATATATATATATATATATATATATTAAAGGTTATAAATGTTTTAATGTTTTTTAAAAAAGAAAAGTAATTGAATTTGCAAGCTATTTTTTTTTCTCATTTTTTTTCCATTTTATATGACCAATATGATCTCATAGTCCTTGGATCGAAAGGTCACATTATAACCATTATCACACATATGGCTTACAATAACCAATTTTTGCCCAATAAATTCTACATACAACACATTTTGGGCTTTATTATTTTGATAAATATTGACTATGCCCTTACCATTAATTCTTGTTGGGGCATTGTTGCTAAAAGTGACATTGTTCCCTCTGTCCTTTTCTTTTATTATTATAATTTTCTCCTATCCCTAGTTATATGCTTGGAACAACCACTATCCACATACCAGTTTTTCTCTTTATTATGTGCTAATAGAGTAAGTCCACATTCCATGTTCTTTCCATATTTTTGTTTCCAATTCTCCCTATTTTTTGAAAATTTGGTTGCCAAGTGTTTTTGGACTTGGATGGGTACTCAAACCTACTTCTGCAATCACTTTATTTGTGTCCAAAATTATTAAATTTGAAACATTCAACATCACTGATTAGGAGAGAGAAGGAATTTCGATCTCTGAGAGGAGAGTTCTGAGATATAAAATTTTGATACTTATTGTATCTATAATTTTCATCTCTTTCAAATTTGATCCTTCTACAATCAACAAACTTATGTCCAAATATGTGACATTTATAAAAATTCCCATAAAGTAAATGATAGTACATGAAGTTGAAGAGTTCATTAGTTTGTGCATGAAGGTACCTTTATTGTATGGTTGAATGATTTCTTCTCTGTTGGTGTAGCTCCTTGGGGTGAATGGAGTTACTATTCCAGTGATGGGATTCTCTATGGCTTGTCACCTTTTTGTATTCATTGTTTATTTCCTGATACATCTTTTCATATCTCTGAGGTTCCTCAAATACTATGGACAAGAATTTCATCTTTCCCATAGAATATTCATATTTTATATAGTATCCTAGGCCCGTTATATTTGTTGAATACCTTATATTGTTTAGATTTTGATCTAGATTTCTCGTTCCTTCTGCAAATTTTTCATTTATACCTTTCTCGGTCTCCACTTTCTCAAGATATGTTCTCAGAAAGATGACCTCTTCCTTTAGAGTATGATAGTTCTTTTCCCATTCACGGATCAAATCAAGAAGAACTTCTTCCTTTCATTTATCTTCTTCTAATTTGAATTTCAAGGACATAATTTCATCTTTGCATTTTTTTAGATCATTCCTTATTTACATTGAACAAACCCTATTATAAATTATTGTTTTCTTCTTCTATTTTATCACATGTTTCTTATTTTTATTCTAGTAGAAGGGCTAAACTATGTTTTCTTTTAATGGCTTCGTCAAGTTTCTCTTTTTGATAAAAAAACTACTCATTGTATGAGTTGTACATACCTTATTCGACACACTAGAGTTGTTATTTTAGTTGCTTGTTCTTTCTCCTGGCCTTCTTTAACTCATCAAGAGAACTAATGATTTCCCCTTCAAAGTCCACTACTTATACTTCCTGTTATTCTTCTTCAGATTCAATAATATTTTGTTTCTTGGAGTCTGCTCTGAATGTCATAAGTAAATACTCATTTGAATTTTCTTCTGAAGAGTTTTTGTTGTCTAACTATGGTGTTGAGTTATCCTCTTTTGAGTAGAGCCCCTTTTTCTTATATAACTTATTATTTTGATGTTTTTGAGATTTTTTTCTAAATTTTTGATCATCTTCTTTTCCTATCCTTTCTTTGTAAGGGAAATAGGACAGAAAATGTCCAACTCTTCCACAGTCAAACCATTTAAAGAGAAACTTCCCTTCATATTTTTCCAAGCCACACTTTATTTTCCTCACAAGTTAAGCGAACACTAGATTAGATTCACAGCTGCAGCAATATTGATCATCTTTGTGCTCCTTGACCTTTTTGGACACTTAGAACGCTACCTCCTTGGGTTCATATTTCTCTCTTCCTACTCTCATCTCATAGGTTGTGAGAGTACCCAACAACTGATCCATATTGAGGTTCTTTAAATCAGCCATCTCTTCAATGGTAGATACTTTGGCATTAAATATCATGGGTGAATATCTTAAGACCTTTTGAACAATTATATCTTCCTTGACTTCTTCACCGAGTCCTATAATCATATTGGTTACTTCATCAACTCTAAAGAATGTTTTTTCTATGATTTATTCTTCAATAATTTTTAAGCTTTCAAACCTCATTATGAAGCTTTGAAAATTTTCTTTCTTGACTTTGTCATCTCCTTAATGACTATGATTGAGATCCACCTACACTTCCTTGGTAGATTTATAATGCATTACCTTTACAAGTTTGGATTGACTAAGGCCAAAGAGAATGGAATTATTCAATTTACCATTATTTCAATAAAAAAATTTACCATTTTCATCAGTGGGAGGGACATTAGGGACATCATAATATACTAGTACAAAGCTCCAAACATATACTCCTAGAGACATAATATAAGCTTCCATCCTAACTTTCCAGAAGGCATAGTTTTTCCCATCAAAGACTAGTATCTTGCTTGAGTAAGAATATTGACTCTCTTGCCTAGACATAATTCCTTATGGAAATACCTTCCAGTGGTTAGAATATTATTGAACAAACCTAAGGCTCTAATACCAATTGTTGGAATAAGGAATTATTGAGAGGGTTTGTGAATCAGTAATTGTGAGGTTCTTTAAAATTTTAAGTATAATTTTTTAATTATTTTCACTACATTTAGTTACTTGTGAGTGATTGCATACACAACACAAATGAACAACAAGATAATGCATTCACGTGTACATACAATCCATCACATGAGATACATACACATTTTGGCACATGTATTTTCAAGTGAAAACTGAGAGGGAAAAAACGACCAATATGTTTGTTTTTATGATGTAATTTAAGCACCTACTTAATCACATTAGTTTTTTGGTGAGAACCCAGTCACAAGAAGCACTAACTCCCTTAATAAATAAAGCCTCTACTTTATAAGAGGCACCCACCTCTTAAGAATGTAGGCCACTACCTTCTCTAGCCACTGTTCTACTTTTCATTCAATTTTCAAATTGAAAACAGAGGAAAATTTGTATAGAAAAACAAATTTGGAAACAAATTTGGTATACTCTAGGGTTATTTCCCTTCCTTTAGCTCCCCAGCTCTCTTTAAAACTATGCTCTCTCTCTCTTAACCTCTCTAGTTATCCTTCGAACTGTGCTTCTTTGTTTCTCACCCAACATAGGTCTCAACACTGTGATACACCTTCACTCAGCGACACTTAGCTCAGTCACACACCCACAACACTGCACACATTCTCTCCAAACAATTATATATAACACCATCCTTACATAACTTTTCTCCACTAATTTTTTATCTCCTACATTGTGATTGATGTTTTCTCTACAAAAAAGTGCATACTACTACATGGTTATCGATGTTGTTGTTCTGGCATTAGAGTGCAAGGCCACTACAACTGCATTAGTCACTTAGAATGAGCGATATCTATCACTATATTATAATTAATGCAAATATTGTACCCAAAACAGTAAGGCTCTTTCATGTTTTTATATCTTGTGTTCTCAGTCACAACAACTAATTTAATGTAGAGGATGGGCATTTGAATTCAAATCTACATGTAGGATTAGTTCACTCAATGTATGTGGTTCTTTATCAAGGCTCACTTTTTGCTTCACTTTTCCCAAATGCGTAGTTTTGAAAAAAGGCTCTCCATTCTCCTGTTACATCCCAACACCTGGCCACTGTAACTGCAATAAATTTGAGAGTGGGATTTAATAAATATGCCATGCTGAGAGTTAATCCTCAGTTCACCTGCACACTCAAATATCTCCTCCATTTAATATTTTCTTGTAAAAATGATATCGATTTCTTGAGCTTTTTCCAATCTCCATTATTACCTTTTATCTCTTCATGGCATAAGGAGAACTTTAGGTTTGATTATGTTAGACGACATTAATATGCAATAGGTCAAGGTCCTAGTTTCCTTATATCTCATTTTTCCCGTAGACAACATTACATTCATTGTAAAACCCTTCAATTCTTTAACACATAGAAACACTACATAAACATTTCTTGGGCACACCTTCCAATGTAGGTAGGGAGTTATGGAGTCGACCCCACTCCGTTTTCTTATGCGCTTGCATTTTCCTCCACCTCCCACTTTCTTATAGACCCTAATTAAATATTTTTCCACATCACCATCTTACAACATGCTGACATCATCTAGGCCATGTGGCACCTCATGTATGGTGACACATGTCACCTATATTTGGAAAATTAGGTTACCCAGTAATGTTGAATCTACATTTCACGTGTCCTCCATACCATCTCATCACACCAATGTCCTTTGCCACGATTCTTGCATCAGTTCCCACATAGGTTGGGGGCCATCATGTTCTCTTATCAATTCTTCTCCACGACCCCGACCTCAGAATAGGCCCGACTTCCAACTAGGAGATGGTCCCACACAGGTCGGGGGTCGAGCGGTCGGGATGTTCTCCTCCCAGATTTTCTACGTGGTCTCTACCTCCAACTTGGCCTAAATTTTTACTAGGCTTGACTCCTGACTAAGCCCAACTTTCGACTAGGTCTGAATTCCAACTAAGCCCGATCTGGTTCAAAATTTGCCTAAGTCCTGATAAATGAATTCTTTATCTACAAATTGCAACTACATGTAACTCCTGATCCATAAGGCCTTTTCCAGACTTTAGCATCCCATTGTAAATATCTTCCATAAAAATATATAACTATGCAACTTTTAAGAGAAACTAAGATGATCTCTTGAGGTATAATCACCTCCAAACTCTTGGAATTCCAAACATCATAATCATATTTTCGTGGCTTCTCCACTGAGCCTACTACTATGACGATTCTCTACAAAATACTGCAGCAACCATGAGACTTCCCCGGAACAATCATGCTCACATCAGTACTAGTTCGATTGACATAAATTCCATCATAAAAAGTGCCACCAACCATTCAAACAATGGAAGTTGTCCAACACGTCTTTCAAGAGCCATAATCAAATCCTTGGTTTGCTCTGAAAATAAATCCAACGAATATGGTTCATATAGATCCCAATTTTTTTATCAATGTCCCTTAGTTCCTATCTATGCATCCTACTTTTATGCCTTTCCCATACTTTGAAAATCTACTTTAGATCAAATATATCTCACTGAACCATCTCCATCTTATATATTACTAAATCATTGAAAGGTAAGGACTAAAAATCCCTAACCAAATCATTAAACTTATCTTTAAACCATGTATGATTAAATTTATAAGGGAGACTGTGCCATGTGATATCCCCATTGCACTGCAAAAAAAATGGTTCATGATCAGATAAATCCGCATGGGTAACTTATGTTCTCAAAACACAAATCCACTCCACCAGTTTCTCATGAACAAGAAACCTATCTGATCTCTTTGTGATACCTGCCTCCCTTGTATGAACACTCTTCCTTATAGGTGGAAGTGGATTTGGAAGAATTTCCACCAAATGGTCTTTGTATTAAGGGTTCCTTAAAATAATTACCCAATCAATCCCAAAATTTCCTCTATTTCCACTGTTAAATTCAAATCACCACCCAAAATGAGCGAGGTCACTTTTAACAAACGTTGCAATCTAATCGTTGCTATAATTCCAGTATGGCACAATAGGGAGCATAAATAGTACATATATGAAGCATGTGCCTAGAGCCTCTAGGAAAACCAGGCAATAAAATCTTTGTGCATGTATGAAAAGCCAAAAATTTAAATAACCGAGGGTCCCACATAAAAACCATCATGCCAGAGAGACTGCTAGAATTTGTTGCTCATACCTCCCATCCAAGACCTAAATTTAAAAAGTAAGACCAACCCTTTTCATCCACCACCATAGTTTCCTAAATTAGAATGGATGAGGGTTTATGAACCATAACTAGATGTTTGAGGGATAAAAACTTAGAGGCTCTCCCAAGACCCCGCATTTTTAGGGACATAATCATTATGGTCCAAGAACAAAAAAGCGAGACATAACTATGATGGATCGAGAAGTATCATCCACAGTGGGAGGATTATGGGACTATTCCATTTCATCCACAAAATTTAGAGCTTTGGGAGAGGTATATATGGCCTCTGATGAAAAAAAAATTGATTTACCACTTCGTCCCCTCCAAATAGTAACATTATGCCTTGATTCTAGGCTAACAACCACATTAGATGGGGAGGAAGTGGAAGTATGAATGGAAAGTAGAACCATAACTATAACAGGTTTATGTTCTAGGATTGCTAGATCACTATCGATAGAATTAGTGAGTGAAAGTTCCCCTATATATGTGCCAAAAAGGATATCCATTAAATGGTGCATTAATGGATAACTTTGTACAGTTCAATCCATATGGGTATCCACATTTAAATATATCCCATCCCAAGAAAACTTTAGAGAAGGAGGACCTAGCTCAAGTAGAGATATAGATGTGAAAATAGTATAGAACCCAATCATACCCTTCTTAATCCTAGGGTTCGTATATATATTATTATCACAACCACCCTCCATCATAGTCGAAATTCCAGAACTATCAATAACTACATCCATATTATCACCATGTGAAAAAAAGGCATGGAAGTAAGAGGTTCACTATATGCTCCTACATCGACTGAAGGAGATGTAAAATGGATAGTATTTTAAACCTCTTTGATTCCATGTCTCACGCCATCCTGAAGTTGTGATCCTCTCATTGAATATCTTGTCAGTCAAATCACAACATAATGTTGGGGACAACAGGTGATCAAATGTTTGGTCTCATGACAACTGAGACATATAAAATGAATTTGCCAGTAATCAATCCACTGGCGATAAGAGAAATTTTCCCACACCAAATCCAATTCCTATAGAAAACCCCTAGAGAAATTGGCCTCAACCAGAATCCAATCGATACACTTATCCACCCCAACCAAACTATGTTCATTGACAAATATAAACTTGATAAGGTTTTGCAAATGGGGTAGTAGGATAAGTGGGCTTGATTGTGGGAAAAACTCAACAGTTAAGCACGCTTGAGCCAGAGCCAATTTGGAATGGGTGACCTCCCGGAAAGTCCTAGTTACTGGGTGCAAGCCCAGAAGTGATGATTGATTCTATTTGATTCATTTCACTAGTTTCAATCCCACTTATTCGCCCCTGTGAGCATCACCCGATGCAATGAGTTATATGTGGACTATTGAAAAATCATGAGAAAGTAGTCAATTACGACTACCTCTCATGGAAATGGTCATAGATGAACTACTTACTGAACGCAACTGAATCCCAAAATATGCTATCTAATATAATGCACTGCGAAAACCCCTCAATACTTAAATACAAAGAGTGAAGGGAGCTCTATTTGAATGGTTAATGAGGCACAATACTTGCTAAGATTTTGAAAATGGGGTAGCAAGCTAAGTGGGCTTAATTGTGGGAAAAAATCCACAGTTAAGTGTGCTTGAGCCATAGGCGATCTGCGATGGGTGAACTTTTGGGAAGTCTTGGTTACCAAGTGCAAGCCCCGAAAGTGATGATTGACGCTATGTGATTCATTTCACTAGTTTCAATCCCACTTCTTCACCGCTATGAAAATCACTCGATGCAATGAGTTTAAGTGGACTATTAAAAAATCATGAGAAATTAGTCAATTACAACTATCTCTCATGGAAATGGTCATATATGAATGACTTACTTAACGAATTTGAATCCCAAAAAATGATATCTAATATAATTCACTACGAAAACTCCTCAATACTTAAATACAAAGAATGAAGGGTGCTCTACCTGAATGGTTCATGAGGCACAATACTTGCTAAGCATTTGCAAATGGGGTAGCAAGCTAAGTGGGCTTGATTGTGGGTAAAACTCCACAGTTAAGAGCGCTTGAGCCAGAGGCGATCTGGGATGGTTAATGGGTGACCTTCCGGGAAGTGATGATTGACGCTATGTGATTCATTTCAATAGTTTCAATCCCACTTCTTCACCCCTATGAGCATCACTATATGCAATGAGTGTTAAGTGGACTATTAAAAACTCATGACAAATTAGTAAATTATAGCTACCTCTCATGGAAATTTTCATATATGAATGACCTACTTAACATAGTTGAATCCCAAAAAATGATATCAGATATAACATTTCCAGTTGTATTTCCAATTTCTGAGAGGGTTTCCTGAATCCATACCTCCAGTGGAAAACCATGAAGCTTAACCCATATCAACTACCACTATTGGAGGGACAAATAATTATGACCTCATACCCATGGAAGCCCCAGAATCATCTCTGCATCCTCCAAGTCAAGGAAGTGAAAATTAAACCACCCATTCATCAGAATGCTAATCCTGGATTTATATGATAAAAATCCCAAAGACACTAAATATGATAATATCCAAATATATATCAAAAAATAATGGAAATAGTGTGAATAAAACATCGCAAGTAATCACCTCCACCCAAATGACTGCCAAGTTCTCGCTGTCTGCTTGAGGTCGCACAATGCATGAGAAAAGTGCATACTACAAAGAAAAAAACTAGATAAATGCAAATGTATGCACAATGGGTTTGAATAAGAATGCAGGTATCCCACAAGTTTATGTAAGCAAATCACAATGTAAATTGGTGGAAAATAATCATTTGTTAATATCATGTATATCAACTAAAGGATAAAAACAACAAAAAAAATAGCCAAATGAAAGTGCGTAAGTCCCAATAGCCATCTAGTCATCACAACCATCTAGTCCTAGAAAAATATTCCAGTGCTCCTGCTCCTGCTCCAACACTCTTGCTTCATTAAAAGCTCCTCGTAGTCTCAGTTATTTAGACTCAGAAGTTATAGTAAGGGGGTTTATAATGGAAGGTTTCCTAATACATACTTCATCCAAAAAAATTTGGCATATGCCTAGAATTTGAATTTTCACATAATGTTAATTTGGGTTGAAAATGCATTTCATTGTTACATATGAACTTGGAATGTCGAAAATTATGTATTACAAAAATTCATAAACATGAATCTAACAATTTATTCAAAATATTATTTATTAAATTAGTTCAAAGTGCTTAAGTTAATATTTTGGGAGTTTTATGTGGATTTTTCACCTTTTCCTCAATAGAATAAATGACAATATTCACTACCAATCATAACAATCATCACTAATTGGAATTCAAATTTTAATTTTCATAGGCATTATGTTTTAGTCGAAAATTATTTCACTTATGTATGAAATCTAAAAGTCTTCTTAATATTGTTTTAAATTTTAATCAAAGCCATCTATAAATTAAAATGGGTTTGCATAAGGATGCAATTTTTGGTTAAATTATTGGAGGATTGAGAAAATCATCTTACATAATACTAGAATACTGATACCATTAAAAATATTATCACATTTAAATTTAAGAAGACATTGAAGTATAATAAATAATTAGAGAATAAGAGAATATTAACATATTATAAAGAGGTCATTTAACATTAATTTAAAATGTCAAAAGTACCTTTTGTTACAACTAATGTAAGAAGAAAATCAACATTGCTAAAAAAAAATGAACTATCACCACCTGTATAGTGAAACATGGTGTTAAATAGTTCTTAAAATATTGTGAGATGAGAAAAATTGATGTTTTTGTAATACTAATAAGGCGAAGGATGGAAATAAATTTATTTTAAAATATCTTACATAAACATATTAAATATCAATTTCAAAATATTTGTAAAAAATATCAACCTTCTTAATATGTCAATTCTAGATTAAAAATGTTTCTCTTCAATATTAGGAAAAACAAAATTTTAGACTAGGGGAGGTTGGAACAGGAGGGGAATTATAAAGCCCGACAGGGGAAAAAAAATCACAATTTTCTTGGGGTATGAGCAAAATGAGAGGGGAATTATATAGCCCCGACCAAAAAGAAAATAATAAAAATAAAAATAAACAAAAAAATTAAAATTAAAATTAAAATAAAAAAAATAAAAAAATAAAAAATAAAAAATAAAAATAAAGATAAAAAATAAAATAGTAAATAAAAAACAAAATAATAAATAAATTAATAAAAATAAATAAAATAATAAAATCACAATTTTCTTGGGGTCTCGGCAAAATGACCGACAATTTTGTGGAATTTATTGCATTATGTAAAGGCTTAGAAATGACCATTGAAAACAAAATCACATGGTCTATCAGTATTTGGAGACTCAATGTTATTCATTCATCAAATGACTAGGGCCAAGGAAGTAATATGCTTAGATTCCCCTCCCATGAATTAGAGGGTCCTCATTTCTAACTCTTAGTTTGAAAATTTGGAATTCTATCACATATTTAAGCATTTGAATTAGACAGCACAAAAGGCTCCATTATGAGGCAAGGAAGTTTGGAAATGGACAATAGACTTAGCTTCTCCCTAATTCCTTAATGATAATTGAAGGCTTATATATTAGTCAGATTAGAGGGGGTTTATTTGTTGCCCTTTGTGTTTTTCTATTGAGCCCTCCAAGAAGAAATCATTTGTTTTATGACCCATTTAATCAAGGGAAAGCCTTTGGATATGATACGTGGCTGACACTCTTTGTATATTTTTGGTATGCAGTTCAAATCTAGAAGAGGATGGGTCTTGGGATCCAACAATTTTTTTTTTCCAACCATGGTTCTTTTCACTCCCTCCCTGGTTCTTTGAATAGGCTAAAATGTGGCATGTCATTTCTCTAATATCAAACACATGGTGTCACATATATTTATTCTCCTTTTGGTGGGATCTGTGGTAGATCGCCTCAACTGCAGAAACCAAGAACTTGATCAATAGAATCTAATTAATTCATCCATTTGACACCATTCCTCAGTCATCAATTCTTTGTCCTATTGATACTTGGAATATGGCTCTAGATTTATTGTTGTAGTTTGGCTCGTGGAATGGCTATAACTCTTCCTATATATTGGATCCCTTGTTTCTTCAAATTTATCATGAATTTTCATCTCATCTTGGTTTAGAAGTTGGTAGTGTTCTTACCTGCATGTTGTTTTTCTAGTTGTTCGGTCTCTAGTATGCCACTGAAATTTCTCTAGCATCCTCGGAGAATGTGAACACCAAACTTGTTCTTGACAGACTTCCAAACACTTCTCAAGATATCTTACTTTATATCAACAAAACTTTAGGACATGGTCAAAAGGTGACAAAATGCTTTCCAACTCTTCCTCGAAGAAAAATTTATTAGGCATCAGTCATGAATGGAACAATCGATGGATAATTTACGCAAGGAAATACACTTTATCTATGTTCATCTATCTGTTGTGGAAGTGTAATATTCCAGTAATGTACAACTAGTTATGGGAGGTGAAGGTTCCAGTGACCTCTGCTAAAATTAAAATAACTTTCCATCTCAGGGGTATGATGTCGATGGATATAATTGTGGCTAAGCTATGGGGTTCTAGAGTTTGGGCAATATATTTTGAAAATACATGTCTCTATGCTACCGTGTAAATTTTTCTATATATTTGGGATTTTTTGTAGAGTTTACAGTGGATATGTTTTTAGTCTAAGAAGGAATTGCAACTTCAGTGTCTGCAAACTTTTTGAGAAGTCTTTCGCTAGTAGAAATGTTGTGACATAAAATCTTTGTAAGCATTCTTGATGTGTCCCATCAACATGTATATTTGAAGGGCCATTGTGCTATCCTACAACCCTTAAACCCTCTTTTTCTCGCATTAATTCACATATTTTTAACCATAATATGCTTAGTAGGGATACTAAAGGGCGCATTTCATATTTAATGGCCTAATGTGATTAATATGTAGGAAAGAGAAGCATTTTTGGATACATTTAGTATGTAAGGGATCGTTGGAAGCACGTAGAGAGAATATAGGAGGCTTGTCCACTGTATTAACTCTCCAACCTGACTTGAGTATAACAATTCCTCATTAATGACTCAAAGTTCACTAGAAGCCGAGTAACTCAAGTGCATGTGGAGATATAAGTGAACCAAATCCACCATTTTCGATATTTTAGAGGGAAACAATCCTAGTTTCTAGGAAGCGGTGCCTTGGTCACTTTTTATATAAATAGAAAGGCCTATTGGATTATTAGGATTCAAATTATGAGAGCTAGGAAGAGCTTTTATAGGCCAAGCACTTGATATTGTTATCTTCATTATGAGATTATCTATTAGAACTATATTTTCTATTAATGAAATGTCTCTTGTTGGTTCAAATCTGAGTTATCTTAGGAGGGTTGAAACCCTTGGGTTAGGGCCCAACCTAGAGGCTTTAGTTCCTCTCATGTATTCTTTCCTTGTTCTTGTTCAAGTCATTTTATTTCTTTCCTTGTTTAAGTAGGAATTGTATTTCAAAAATTGTAGTTGCAAGTTTTATGACCACCTCTCTTGTGGGAAGTGTGGTTGAGGAATTTACAACAACAAGCCAAACATATTTGTTTATGATTTCATGGAAATTGCTAGGTTCTTTTAGCCTCACTCCCATGTGAGCAAAACAATTATAAATCCAAAGTTATTTGAATTAATTAAATATTGAAAATTATGAATTTATGCCTAATTTTCTATATTGAGTTAGTTCCTCTTAATTAGGAGTTAGTTTAGGCCTAGCTAACTTGGCTGCTAGTTTAGTGTGTGGTTCAGATATTTGCTCAACCAAGTTGTGCAAGATAGATGCACTATCTTGAGACAAATTCCTCATCTATTTATTTGTATTATAACATTATTTTAATAATGAAGAATATGTGATGAATAGAGCAAAGGCTCTCAGGCCTTTTCAACCAATTCTAAATCTCTTGTATGTTTTTATGCATTTGATTAGTTGATCAATTTTCTACATGTGGCATCAGAGCTCCAGTAATGCAGGTGATGTGAAGAGGGGATTCCAGCTCTCGAAAATTTGGAAAAATCCATCAATTGGCCAGATATTAATTGACATCACAAGCATAATACACCCTCAATTTTGCTTGTGCAATCGCCCCACCACCAAACTTCACTTGAAGGACCCAACGCTCATACACTATCGTGTAGATTTTTTGCATCAAGTCCCACACAAACAGTAAAAGTATCTAAGCCTCCAAAATGCTAGAACGCACAACAATTTGAGAATGTTAGAACTAGGATATTGTTGGATGAATAATTTGTGCTTCAGATGCACGAGAGTTACACGCTCTAGGAACCAGAGCAACATCCAAACCTATGAAAGAAAGGTTCTATCATTTTCTTCAATGAATTTCATGCTTTGATGAATGTCTATCTGCCTGTTACGACTCCCTTTTTTTGTGTAGTTGATCGAGACTAAATGAGATTAGCTCCGATATATATTGTTGTTGTGATACATTTTCCAAGAGCTCTTCATCTGACTGGGATTTTAAAACAGATGATGTCATATCCATTAATCCCCTTGAAATCATGAAGCCCGGAGTATCAAAATTTGGTGTTACAACTACTGTGTCGTTCATTTTAATATATTCGAGCATAGGAATCAATTCCAACACCTCATTTTCATGCCATGGATTTGATTTTGCGTACCTGATTCACTGCCGGATGGTGACGGATCATTCGAGGTAATCGAAATTTGTTGCAACTGAGTTTCCATCTTCAAAATGTTCACATCGTCTTTCTTCTTTGACAACTAGACATTGGTTCTTCCTTGAAAAATTCTTATGCAACCTGGTTGAGCGGACCAGTCACTCCCAGTTTAACTCTACCCTCAACATATTGTGAGCTAATGGTATATTGATCTACTAAAAAAATGAGCCTTCATTTGAGCTCCAATCAGAATAAATACATGTAACCTCTACCCTCTTGGATTGGTGAAGGAGAAGAGATTGCAGGAAGGAAAAGGGCTTCAATTTTCAATTAGAATTAATAGTAAGGGATAGTTAGCTCGAGAGGTATCATAAGAAAATTGGGGTGGGGATTGTAATAAATCATGGATTGGAATGCAGATGGATAAAGCTTCTATTTCCAATTTCTAAACCAACAGAACACAATATAGTGCACAGCAAGATCAAGTATCTATACCAATGGGTGGACAAAATCCTTCAGCCAATTCAAACCTAGTTGCTCCAAATTCAATGATGTGCTAAATTGACTTAGAAACTCTTCCAAACAATGTATAAGATAATCTCACCCGCCAAAAGTAGCAGTGTTTACTCAATCGTTTAATGCAGAGGTCAATTCATCATTTAATGCAGGTTGATTGTTTGGCTCAGTAGAGGTCAATCCATCGTTTAATGCAGGTTTATTGTTTGGCTTATTCCACGAAAATATACTTTAGTTCGACATCTTTTCCAGCAAACTAAGCTTGCATTATCGCTGAAAATAGCTCTCCCTTGCCAACTGTAGCTGATATGTCAGGGCATGTGTAGGACAATCTGGGCGACACCAAACAATTTTGAAGCACCTCTAGCATCAAGAACATTATTCGCATTATATGCTTATCTCTCAACCCAATCTATGGTGAGTGCATTGTATTCTTACATGGATATGCAAAAGCACTTTTTCTAAATCCACTTTATAAAAATCATTAAATTGATAAGTGGTAAATCATTTTTTCTCAAGCCACTTCATAAAATTCATTAAATTGATAAGTGATTACATGTTATTCATGAGATATAAGGAGTATATATAAGATTTTTGTTGTAAGGGGAGTTATAAGGGTAAATATTTGGATTAATATTAAATTGTTTCATATGAAGTATGTAAAGTTCTTTGGAGAGATAAATGACTCTTTTGTAATATTTGAAGTGAAAAGTTTATTTTGGTTACTTTTTGGAGAGAAAAGGTGCATTAAATGTTTTTAACGGTGAGATAAGGTGTCCTTTTTTTGTAATAAAGTGAATGTTAAGGAGTGATATGCTGCATATTTTTCATTTGGAGTAATAAGTGATTTTGGAGTGATAAGGATTGATTTTTTTTGTAAATTTGGAGTGATAAGTAGAAGCTGATTGCTGAAGTAAAATTTTTACCTCTAGGTGGTTCAGTCAGTTTTGAAGAAAATTTCCTCTACGGATTTATCACAATATGTGCTTGAGAAGATTCAACAAATATGTTCTAAAGATAGAAGGATGATGTACCCCATACTTAATAAAACATATTTTTTGATGGTACTTATGTCCTAGTATGTGTGTAGTGAATGTGTGTGCATGACTTGTGTCTAGTTTTTTGACACTCTCTTTATAATATGTTACATAACAAATTAAACAACTACATGCACATAAGCAAGCTTAAGTATGCAAGTCATCAAACTTAAGTACTCTAGCTCCTGTAATCAAGCTTAAGTACACAAGCACACACAATCACATGCATTTTTTCAACACATCATCAAGTTGATAAAGAGGTCTTCTACAGCCACATTCCACATCATTCAATCAAATAATTCAAGTTAAAGACGCTACAAAATCAAGCATTCCAAGACAAGACGACATCAACAACACTTTTTATATCACTTGTAGATAAACATTTTTGTAACTGATTTTAATTGTACGGGTGAATTCTCGGTTAAAACCAACACCCAAGTTTGAATTGATAAGGTGGTCAACCTAAGACAATTAAGTCAAGTAAGTCTTCAACTGACTCATATTATTTTAATTTGTCATTTGTATTCTGGTTGAATTTTCTACTGTGTTCGACACCCTTCGTTTTTAAATAAGCACAATCAAGTGAGTACATTCAAGGGAGTACAAAGTGCTATTGAAGTAATCAAGCAAGTTCAAGCAAGCGATCGAAATCAAGAAATAAATAGTTCAAGACTTCAAGCAAGCAAGTTATAAAACTAAAACAAGTGTTGAAAGAAAGCGCAAGCGAGCCAATACAAGCGAGTGTGCCATTCAAGCAACAAAGAAAGTAAGTGTGTCATTCAAATAAAGCGAGAGAATTCAATCCAATAATTTCAAATCAAGTGAGAATTTCAAGACAAGTGAGATTGAATTCAAGCGAGCGAGTTCACATGGTGAAACACATCCAAATGTTACAATTTCTTCACAATTTGATCCTATCAAGTGCTGAAGACATGGTGCAAATAAGGAAAGAAAATCTTGTTGATATTTCAAGGCATCTACAACAGAGAAATGAAACGATTGAGTTACTTCAACTGGAGTCACAACTAGAAAGAAATGAGTTGCAAGAGAAGAGTGATGCTTCTGAGTCTTTGAAACATACTGATAAAGATCGTTCTAAGCCATTCATCCAAATAGCTTCAAGTGTCAAAGTTGTCCAAGTTCAACTATCTTCCAAGCCAATCATCATGCCATGGGAAGAAATCCAAAGTAATAGAAATCACCGAGGATTAGGATATGTCAAAGATGACGGAAAATTTCATATCCCAGATTATTCAAAACCCATATAGTTCGTTAGTGTAGGCTTTCTTGAACAAATCACATCAACAAATTCTGCAAAAGTTTCTTACAAACCGAAATGCATGCAACTTGAAGTTGCATACAAACCAAAATTCTCACATTGTCAAAGAACAGGTCATATGGAAGATCATTGTTTTGATCTCCATCCTTGTCGCCATTATGGAAAACTGAATCATTCATCAAAGAAATGAGCAACCATAACCAACGAGCCAGATTAAATATCAATTATTAAGGGATTGATCCGTGGAAATGGTCGTCAACAGTCAAAATATTGTATAAGTTCTACCATCGAACTTCAATCACACCTATTGTAGCCGATAGTCAAATGAAGATGGTACTCTTATGTAGTTGAATGGGGGAGTACGCCTGTGCAACACTCCTACACCTGAAGGGGCGAGATCAGGAATAATTTGCAGAGGATTGTATCTCCTTTCAGCTGAAAAGGGGGGTGGGGGGGGAATGATAATGAAATTGAAGGTGGTTGTGGGAATAAAAGTTTAGACAACATTGACAAAAGAAACCTGTGGGAAACTTCATCAGCTAGTGGGAATTCAAACATCCAAGAAGCCAGCAGGCATTAAAAATGATCAGTTTCTAATAGCATCAACAAAAGAAACAAGTTTTATTTAACATCATCAACATCATTAGCCAGTGGGCGATCATCATCAGCAGATTCGCGAGTGGGCATTCTCAAATTTTTTCAGTGGACAAAGGATGCTGATTTCAATAAAAAGATAGATGGATCCTTTTACTACTTGGCACACGATGAAGTTTTCAAGTGAAATTCAAAGATGAATCAGACATGTAGCTAACTCGTGGTCTCTTCAGATTACATTTTTTTCAGCATCCAACTTTGGCAGTTTTTCAGGCAATGTTTTTGAGGATCAACATGAGAAATTGGAAGATGGTTCCTAGTTCTTATTTTGGATTTATCATTGAGGGGGGGAATGTTAGCCTTACTTTCACGTGAAAAAAAAATTATAAATCCAAAGTTAATTTAATTAATTAAATATTCAAAATTAGGAATTTATGCCTAATTTTCTATATTGAGTTAGTTCCTCTTAATTAGGAGTTAGTTTTGGCCTACCTAACTTGGCTCCTAGTTTACTGTGTGGTTGAGATATTTTCTCAACCAATTTGTCCAAGATAGACGCATTATCTTGAGACAACTTCCTCATCTATTTATTTTTAGTATGACATTATTTTAATAATGAAGAATATGTGAGGAATAAAGTAAAGGCTCTCAGGCCTTTTTCGCTAATTCTAAATCTCTGCTATGTTTTTGTATGTTTTATTAGTTGATTAATTTTCTATGGGTTCTAGATTGAAATTATGTTTCCTATTTGTTTTTTGCACTTTATAAACTAACAACATGATTTGGAAATTAAATTATATGCATGATATAATAGATCTTGAAGGTATACAATTCAATGCATCCTTTCCATTTTGATTAATTTCACTAGATATTGATGTATGATTTTGATTTCTGATTTGCAAAGGCTTCCAATGACTGGTAGGGGTTGACACACTCATCCATATCCACCTAGACATTTCCACCTTCCTCATGGACACCTCATAATATTTTCAATATCTGCCATAGAGATCATCTTTTTAGGGTTAGTGAAGGACATTGTAGGCAGAATTTTTTTGCAAGATAGGCCTATGAGGGTTGCTAAACTTGGAAAAAGGCCTCACGCGTCCTTCTTCCACCCTCATCCAGATTTCTCCACCTTCAAACCACTATCATTTCCTTTATAAATCTCTCAAACCCACTCTTGTATCAAAACATGGCACTCTTGTAGCAAAACAAAGTTTCGTGTATCAATATGTAGCAATCTTATAGCACTATCTAGATTCAACCAGATTTTCCCTAGGACCTTAAATTTTGCATGTTGAAGTTGAATGATGACCTCTAGGCTTTGATTCCATGATGAAGGAGACTCTGAAACCACTCCAAACCTATCCTTATTCCACTACAAATACAAAACATCAAGTATATTTTGCCCAATTTTTATTGAATTCCCTAGTTATGTGTTGTAGACTTAATTTCTTCCTCTCAAGAAATTTACAACTAGATTAATGATTCATGCAAGAAGAAAATTTATTTGATTAGTTTTAACATAGGGTAGCACGGTTTATTTATGCAATTACTGTAGCCTTTTCCTTTCCAGCAGTTACAAGTAGTCTCTACATTTATTGAATGATGCTTTCAATTATGCAATTAGGCTAATTATCCTTTCCTTGCAAATTAGGGCATGTTTTTCTTGTCTTTCTGCAGAAATTTCTCTTTCTAGATTAATTGAAGGAGTGTTCTCTGCCTTACTTGATTTTTTCCAATAACTGAGGGTGACATGACTATAACTTGACCTACTATGAATATATCACTGTTACCTCTAAGTTTGTACGAACCTTGTGTCGATAATTTAAGTTTAGGACCTTGGGAGTTGCAACATCCTTGATGCAATACCAGGGCCCATCACTTTTTGGCACCGTTTCTAAGGAGGTGTCCAAGTAGGTGGTGTTTCTACTTAGAAGTTGCTTGTTTAGTTACTCACAAAAAATTTTAAGGCTGAAAATTTATATTTAAGTTTAGAAACATTGGCAAATCTCACTAGTCCCTAATATGAAAACTATAAAATGTTTATTCATATATTTGTAAAGTTACTTATATTTATAATGATTTTATATATAGTCTCTATATAATGTTGGAAATTTTTGAGGTAAAATAATTTTATATTGTAAAATCTGGGCAAATAATTTAAAAAAAAAAATGGAAATTAGTGAATTTTTTGTGCAAAACTCATGGAAAATTATCCCATTATGAATATTAGCCCCTAAAATTTTCCATGAGTAATATTGGTTTGAAAGCTTCATAAAAAAGAGAAAAGAAAAAATTTCAAAAAATTAGATTTAGTTTTTTCATGCCTCATAGGACTAGGGATAGTCAAGGGAAATTCCTACCCCCACCCCTTCAAGCAGCCAACCATAATTCTTCTTTTGTGACTGTGAACTTCTCTCTCTGACTGCAAAAGAGTTAAAAAACACTTTAGGTGAGGAACCCATAGGAGAAGAAGAGCTCACCTTGCCTACCCACACCACAGTTAAAAACAGACAGAAAGAGCATTTTCCTATCTGATAAACCAATGTGGAGTCCAAAATTAAGAATATAAGTCTTTTTTCCCTTCCATATTTCCATTTCATAACTTCCAAAGACCTTGACACCTTCATGTTTGAATTTTTTGTTGTTTATATGACCGATGAGTATACCTCTAATGAATATAATTTGAAGTTGTTTCCATCTACCCTCAAATATGCAACCTTTCATTGGTTTATGGGTTTACCTGGGGTTAACATCACTACTTGGGCCCAAATGAGGCAAGACTTTAATGAAAGTTACAAGGATTACTATAGGTCAAAAGAAACAAAAGATGAAATATTTAGGATGATCCTAGGACCAGATGAATCTTTAGAGGACTATGAGGAAATATTCCAACTCAATTACACGAGGGATAATTGTACCCTTGACCCTGAGTCACTCAAGACAGTTCTTTTATGAGGAATTAGGGAGGATGTGGAGACCCTCATCATGTTGTCTAGAGGGGACATATAACAGTTTCCTTATGATGACATCAAGTAAGTATTCACTAATCACTCTTGGGCTGCTAAGAAAAAGGGTAGGTCTAGCAAGGGCTGGGTTAGTTCATCTCCCTTTGCATCAACCATCAAACATGATATAGGAAGCATGTTTGAGGATTTCAAGAGTGAAATGTTGCATACATTTTCCATATATATGGATACTGTTTAGATAAAAAGGAAGAAAGAGGAATAAAAAATATCACTAGCTCTATTTTTCCCTAAATTCACCAAGAGAAATCCTATAAATGAGTGCCCATTGAATTTCATAGAAGTCTGCTCTATCTATGAGGAAAACCATGGAACAGAAAAATTCCCCTCTATGCCAGGACTGAAAGCTATATACCAAGGGGAAGAAGGTGGTTTAGATCAACTCTATTTCATCAACCAAAGGAGGCTCAAGATCCTCAATCATATCAACAAGGCATGCAAGGTGCACCTTATGCTCCTTACAATCCAAATCAAAATTCACCTTTCTAGACTTGGTATGCTTCCACTCATCCATCATGGTATGTACCTTCTCCTTTGCCTTATACTCCCCAATATCCTCCTCAACCTATCAACTCTCCTTTCCTGCCATATCCACCTCAATCTCCTCAATGTGTCAACTCCTCAAAAGGGTGGAGGCCTCACACAAAATGATCTCCTTATTTAATTCCTCCTCCTCAACCTCAACCACAACTCCCTCACCATAACCCACCTAAGTAACCTCAATTTCACACCAAACCCAGTCTGAACCTAAACAATAATGAGGAATAATAGGTTTACATAGGGGAGACATCCTATCCTTATTATGTTTTGTAAATCCAAGAGATCAACCTTCGGTCTGGGAAGGTACTTCCAAATTCTCACCCATGTTATCCACCCAAGGACCAAGGAGAGAAGGAAGAAATTTCCCCTCAATCCAATGCACCTCCTTACCCTGAGAGGTTTGTCCACCCTAAACAACACACCCCGAAAGGGGCTAAACTTTTGGGAGAATTGAATAATTTGTGTGTTAAATTAGCCCTTCTACAGGCCATCAACTGTTTCCCCATTTACAT